>CAUYSK010044901.1:0-33071 GCA_963575035.1 Avahi laniger | reverse complement strand
ATATATTATTACTTGACTTTTTCAATTGGGGTATAAAATATATACAAGAAATATAAAATGAAAAATCACAGAATGAAATATAGAAAGACCCAGGTTCCTACAAGTCCCTTCCCAGTCCTTATTCACCTCCCTACCTTCCCCGGAGGCAACTACTGCATACGCTTCATCACGAGGCGTTAGTCACAGGCATCAGTATTTTGCAATACTAGCTCTCAAACTGGGCTGCTCTTTGGCATCACCTGGAGAGTTTTAACCAGCACTGTTGCTGGGGTTCCATCCTGGAGGTGCTGATTTACACAGTCTGGGGACAGTTGGGAAGCAGCATTTTTATAGCTACTGAGTGATTGTAATATGCAGCAATTTGAGAACCACTGCTCTACTGACTGGAACATTCTTAACTGAAACACATATAGCTCCTATAGGCCAAATATTCATAAATACAAAACCATCGAAAAAACTCAGAAAGAGATTGCCTTGTTTAGGAAGTTAAGATTGAATTCTCTCTCCCTCCCTCCTTCCTCCCTTCTTATTTTCCCTCTCTCCCTTTTTTGTTTTCCTCCCTTCTTTCCTTTTTTTCTGATCAAGTCACAGTTGCTACCACATATATCAGAAGCAGCTCAAGTTCCATCTATTAAGGCCCCTGTTTCTCTCCCTTCCTTTTCATTTTCATTTCAGGAAGAAATATTTTTTTTTTTTTTTTCAAAGGATATGGAGGGAACAATGAGAGAGAGAAATAGAAAAGGTAAATAAAGCAAGCCAAGTTGGGAAGAAATGCAAGGCCTAAAGGGGAGAAATGATCAAGGGAAAAGAGAGAGAGAAAAGAAAATGGGTTCTCTCTTGGCATAGTTCATTTGACCCTGTATATTTTGATCTAACAGGGCAAAAGAGATTTTGGAAATTGCTGGTGGGCACTGTGGTGTATCAGCTGACTGTAACATAATTTATTCCCTAGTTTCTTAAACCTCATAGCAAGAAACACCTTGCCCAGGGATCTTTGTGTTCTTGGCAAGCAGCACAGCATTTTGGGTGAGAGCTGGGTTCCTGAGTCAGACGGCTTGGCCCAACCGTGAAATAATAGTGTTACCCGGAAGAAGGTATTTAATTAACCTCTTTTTAGTCTCACGTTTCAACATCAGTAAAATGTGGACAGCAGTGCCTACCTGTGATGGTTAAATTTTATGTGTCAACCTGGGCTAAGGCTATGGTGTCTGGGTATTCAATCAAATGCTAATCCAGATGTTGCTGTGAAGGCATTTACATCTATACTCAATTTAAGTGAAGCAGATTACCATCTATGATGTGGGTGGGGTTTCATTTAATCAGGTAAAGGCCTTAACAGCAAAAACTGAGGTTTCCCAGTAGGGAAAGAATTCTGCCTCAACACTGGAGCTCAGAAATCCTGTTTGAGTATCCAGGCAGCTGGCCTGCCCTACAGACTTTGGACTTAAGACCACAATATCAACTCTTACCTCAGTTTCCAGCCGGCTGTCCTGTCCTGTGAGTTTCAGAGTTGCCAGCCCCAACAATCCCATGAAAATATGTACACGTATATCCTATTGGTTCTGCTTGAGAACTCTGACTGATAAACTACCTCTTGAGGCAATAAACATAACGTGTTAACCAAATGCGTACACAATGTTAGGTATGATTTTTAGGGTTGGGGGCTTATTATGGCTTTCTCTTCTGCCATCACCAGAAGGTTCAGGGATGATCCTTAACTATGCACTTCAACATAATCTCTTATCTCTCCTCCACCATTTGTAAACTTTTTAAATAATAGGTCTTAGACTAGTTCTCTCTAATTCACCTTATGACAGATGCAGACTATAACGAGGGCAAAATGACAACCCGGGCAGTTGGAGGTACACAGCTAGATTTAAAGGTCTTCCGAAGATACTCCTTTGTTCCAGACTCTGAGTCCTTTCTCCTTAGCTCCCTCCAGATGCCTTTATTATTTTTCTCTTTCCTCTTTGCTTCTTCTGCTCTGTCAGCCAAAGCCTGGGTTCCACTTGATCTGTTTTTCCCAGGGCCTGGCCATCTCCTCCATGGGAGGCAGTAGGCCGCAGCTCCAGTTCAGCTATCACTCTGACCACCAGCTGAAGTTGCTGAAAATATCCTTGTAGCAATTGACAGCAAACCCACCGGCATGCAAGCCAGGGGAACCAGGGAAAAAGCAGCTTGGTGCACCTCAGATTTCCTTTCCTAAACAAAACTTCTCCTTTGCCGGCTCCCAGAGAGGCTGGCCAGAGGAAGGAGGTTGAAGGGGGCCAGCTGCATTTGGGAACAGAGGGAACACCCTAGCAGCTGGAGTCTACTTCAGATTTTCCCACAAACAGTTTAGAAAGGAGGCCTGCTGGGTGGAAGGATGTGTTTTGTATCAAGCAGTGGCACTGGGTTACTCAGGCCAGCTCTCCCATTCACCAAATAAAGACGAGGCCCAGAGGAGAGGTCTGGTTAAGGTAGCAGCTAAACTGGTGCTAAGACTTGGACCGAAGCCCAGGCCTCTCAATCAGAGTCTAGTGCTTTCTTCCACTATACCTCATGGCCCTGTACCAGCTCAGGTGGAGTAGTGGTGTTTAAAAATTACGCCTCCTTGATCATGCAACTAGTAACAATCATGCAGGCCACCCCCCTCCCTCCGCCCCGGGGCTTCCTCTGGCTACCCATGAAATCCATAAACCCCTGGGTGTGTGGCTCACGGGGTGCGAGGCAGCAAGAGCAGGTGACAGGGTAAAGCTTATGAGGAGTCACCAATGGCCCTCTCTTCCTTAGGTGCTTTCCTATGGAGAAACATGATTGACGAGTCTGATTTCTTAGGCTTTCCAAATTCCTAACAACAGCTATTTAAAATGAGGACGTCACTCCTTGGTGGGGGGCAAACAGATGCACCTATTTGACCAGCCGCCTCCTCCAAGCCACTCCATGACACCTTCCTTGCTGTCTGCACAACCTCTGGAGCAATCCATTTGAATTTCAGCTTCACTCCACACAGCCCACAAAAAATAAAAGGCTAATTTCTAATAACAAAGGGCACGTGGAGAAGGTATTTCAGGAGATGTCAAAGTCCTCTTGCTGAATTGAACGAAAGTGACGTTCTGAAGGGCGAAAGTCCAATTACTCGTGTGAAACTTTCCAGGTGGCTTTGCTTCAGTGACCTGAACAGGTGGGAGTATGAAGCCCACCTGCTTCTCTGTTTGCACAGTGACTAATACGTTTATAAACATTTAATAAACATTTAACAGTGTTGATTCTTAAAATAGTTCTTTCACAACTTAAATTCAACAGATTTGAAATTACTGGGTGACTCTGTAAGGTCACTTCCATAAAAGGGGATGGGGCTGCAAATTCTGGGGATGCCAGAATCCAGTTTCTACCTACAGGCCACAACTGCTGGTCCTCGTTACACTAGGTCTGACTCAGGAAGCCCAGTACTACATCTACATTACACAGGGAACACAGACCAGGCTGTGACAGTTTTACTCCTTACAAACTGCAGAACTGTATCACATTTGAAGGGAACCCTTTCCAAGATTCAGAGTAAGCCTTGAGGATTAAAAATATAGATCCCTTTTCTGGTGCTGGGAAAATTGGACATCCACATGCAAAAGAATGATATTGGATCCTTATCTTACACCATACACAGAAATCAACTCGGAATCGATTAAAAACTTAAACATAAGACCTAAAACTGTAAAACCTTAGAAGAAGGCATAGGGAAAAAGCTTCTTGACACGGTCTTGACAATGATTTCTTGGACATGACGTCAAAAGTGGAGGCAACAAAAGCAAAAACAGACAAGTGGAACTAGGTCAAACTAAAAAGCCTGCTTCACAGCAAAGAAAACAATCAACAGAATGAAAAAGCAACCTTTGGCCTGGGAGAAAATATTTGCAAACCATATATCTGATAAGGGGTTAATATCCAAAATATATTAGGAACTCCTATAAGGCAATAACAACAACAAAATCCAAACAACCCAATTAAAAAATGGGCAAAGGAACTGAATAGACATTTCTCCAACGAAGACATACAAATGGCCAATAGGTATATGAAAAGGTGCTAGCATCACTAATCACGAGGAAATTGCAAATCAGAACCATGATACTCTATTACCACATATCTGTTAGAATGGCTATTATAAAAACAAACAAATAAAACAAAAGATAATAAGTATTGTCAAGGATGAGGAGAAACTAAAACCCTTGTACACTGTTGGTGGGAATGAAAAATGGTACAGCTGCTATGAAAAACAGTATGAAAGCTCCTCAAAAAATTAAAAATAGAACTACCATATGATCCAGCAATCCCACTTCTGTGTATTTATCCAAAAGAACGAAGAGATATCTGCACTCCCGTGTTCCTTGCAGCATTATTCACAATACCCAAGATATGAAAACACCCGAACATTCACTGATGAATGAATGGAAAAAGAAAATCTAGCACATATATACAATCGAATATTATTTGGTCTTAAAAAAGAAGGAAATCCTGCCATACACAGCAACATGGATGAAAAGGGAGGCTATTATGCCAAATGAAATAAGCCAGTCACAGAAGGACAGATACCGCATGATTCCGCTTATATGAGGTATCTAAAATAGTCAAACTTTAAAAGCAGAGAGTAGAATGGTACTTGCCAGGGACTGAGAGGAGAAGGAAAAGGGGAACTGTTGTTCAATGGGTACACAGTTTCAGCTGTGCAAGATGAATAAGTTTTAGAGATCTGCAGTATAACATAGTGCCTATAGTTACCAATATTGTATTGTGCACTTAAAATTTGCTAAGAGGGTAGATCTTATGTTAAGTGTTCTTATCACCACAAACAGACATACAAACTGCCCAAAAACAAAGGAGCATGAGGAAACTTTTGGAGCAATGCATATTTCTAGTATTATGATTGCAGTGATGGTTTCATAGGTGGATGCTTATGTTCAAACTCACCAAATTGTATAGATTAAATATGTACAGTTTTTTTTTTGTATACCAATTAGACCTCAATAAAGCTGTCAAAAATATAGACCCATTTTCAGATCCCATAATTTAGGAAAAGAAAAATAATAAAGAATTTTAAATTCCCTATAAATAATTGAGTAAAAGCAAAGTTAGATGAAATCAAACATAATTACACTTAATCTCCTATGGCCTCCCAAGATATGGGGAAATCACTGGCTCCAGAGTCAGAAGTCTTGTATTCAAGTTTTGGCTTTGATACTATTTTCTGATATGAAGTGTCTTGATATGGATGTTTCCCCCTTCCCCCGCCCCCCACATCTCACCTACTGTTTTGGTTAGAATTAATCTCTTCTCCAAGTGAAAGAAAAATCCCAATAGTGGTGGCTTAAACAAGAAAAGTGTATTTCTTCCTCATGAAAATTAAGCTCAAAGGAAAGTAGTCCCAGGCTGGTATGGCAACTGCATAGTCAGCAGGGACCCAGACTCTTACTACCATGTTGCTTTGCCATCTTCAGCATATATTAATAGTTTCCTCTCATGGCCCGAGATGGCTACCCAGGCACCACCACCAGGCCCACGTTCTTGTCAGCAGGAAGTGGTAAAGAAGGGTTTGTCTCCCTTCTTTAAGGGCATTTCTCAAGAGTTGCATGGGACACTTCTGCTTATGTATATTCCACTGGCCAGAAAGTGAACACATGAGTACATCTTGCTGCAAGAAAAACTTGAGTTTTTATTTTGGGTGACTATACACCCAGCTAAAACCAGGGATTGATTTATTAAAGTAAGAAGGGAAGAACAGGTATCAGGGGACAGCTAGCAGTTTATGTTACAGATATCTAGGCTGTTGGGCTAGATTTAATAAGGATGAACACTTCACAGAAGGAAAAGCTTGTTCTGGATGCCAGTTAAAGCTTCAGATGGGGATGGGGAATAAATAAGCACAAAGATTCTGTGTAACAGATCAATGCATAATTTTTACAGCACAACCCATTACTTTTTCTTGCCTATTAAATACCTTTAAGAACTGAATCAAAAGCTCTGAAGACTAGATGGTAGAAAATAAATGCATATGTACAAGCTACCTTTGTTTATGTTGGTTTATGCTATTAGACAACTGGATAAATGAGTCATTTGGCATCATGAAAACAGTTCTTTTAATTGAATATTAAAAGGAAAAAAATAGAATTATCACTAAAAGTCACATCATGGTGCAGAAAATACAGGTGCTACAGCTTCATGCATTTATAACAGAGCAGAATCAGAATTACAAAAAAAAAAAAATCACACACAAAAAAATAAAAATGCTGATTGGAGCTTAGCCCACATCAGACTTCTGGATTGGCCTGTTGGCTTTGCTAACTGATCACATCAAGTAAAACTTCCATAATAGACATTTCACCTGAGAGTGCAAACTGATTTCCTCCTGTACCCTCAAGCTTTTTTGCCTATAATTTTTATTTTAAAATATTAGGAGTACAAGTGTTCTTGTTACATGGATGAATTGTATAATGCTGAAGTCAAGGCTTTTAATGTATCCATCACCAGAATAGTGTACATTGTACCTGATAGACAAGTTTTTATCCCCCACCCCTTATACTCCTACCCCCTTCTGAGTTTCCAATGTCCTCTACACCACCATACGAACATGTGTACCCATTGTTTAGCTCCAACTTATTAGTGAGAATATGTGGTGTTTGTGTTTCCATCCTGAGATACTTCACTTAGGATACTATTGTCCAGTTCCATCCACGTTGCTACAAATGACGTTATTTCATTCCTTTTTATAACTGAGTAGTACCCTATGGTATATATATACCACATTTTATCCACTCATCAGTTGGTGGGCACTTAGATTGATCGTGCATCTTTGCAATTGTGAATTGTGCTGCTATAAACATTTTTGAGATAATAACTTCTTTTCCTTTGGGTAAATACTCAGCAGTGGGATCACTGGATTGAATGGTAGGTCTACTTTAGTTTTTTGAGGAATTTCCACACTGTTTTCCATAGAGGTTGTACTAATTTACAGTCCCACCAACAGCATATAAATGTTCTTTTTTCACCACATCCATGCCAGCATCTATTGTTTTTTGATTTTTTAATAATGGGCATTCTGACTAAGGTGGTATTTCATGTGGTTTTAATCTGCATTTCCCTGATCATTAGTGACATTGAACTTTTTTTCAAATGTCTGCTGGTCATTTGTATATCTTCTTTTGAAAAGATGCTGTTCATGTCTTTTGCCTATTTTTTAATGGAGTTATTTGTTTTTTTCTTGCTGATTTGTTTGAGTTCTTTGTAGATGCTGGATATTAGCCCATTGTTGGATTTAGAATTTGCGAATATTTTTTCTCGTTCTGTAGGTTGTCTGTTTACTCTGTTGATTATTTCCATTGCTGCGCAAAAACTTTTAAATTTAATTAAGTACCATCTGTTTATTTTTGTTGTTGTTGTATTTGCCTTTGGGGTCTTAGTCATAAATTCTTTGCAAGACCATTGGCCCAACCTTTTTGTGCTTGAAGTCTACATAAAACTGTTGATTTACTGAAATGATTTTTTGAACTTGTGGGGTTTTTTTGGATACATATACAGAAAGTCACCAGACCTACACAGGCTGTCCTTAAATGTAAACGTTCCATGTGTATATACAGCCTTTGCTGCCACCTCTTTCTAGTTATTATTTGTCACCTAAAAGCCACAGCTGCCATAAGGACTATCCATAATAATTAAAGGATAGGCTGATTTTGGGTGGAGCCAGAAGCTCATTCTTTGCCTGAAGTTGAGCTGAATTTTATGCAGAGAACACAGACTTACAAGGCAGAAGAGAACCCCAGCAAGCCTTCAGGCCACCTCCCAAGCTCCTTAAACCTAATGTGAAAAGAAAAGGAGGCTCCCTGGCCAAAAGGGATGTTAAGTGTGTGGTTTCTCACCATGACAAGGAGGGTATAGTGTACACTGATGTCAGAGAAGTGGGGATGTGGTATTTTAACATTGTGAGGGTCCCTAGACCCTCAGAGAAACTGGATCCTATGTTGTCCAGTCTCAGAAGGCCCTAAGCTCCCATCAGGTGCAAGAATAATACAGCTGTCCTAGCAAATCTTCTTATTTTATGAACACATGGGGGTGTGATCTTGACTCTCATCAAGGATGGCCAGCAATTATGGGGCAGGGTGTCGAAGCAAAAGTCATCTATAAATTGCTTATGCAAAAACTTACTTGTGGGTAAATCAAGATATAATAGCCATCTTTACAAAGAAATCTTATAGGCTTAACTACTTTAGGGATGCTCTGATAACCAAAAAGCTCATTGCCTCAGGAAGAAGCTTTTCCCAGGAATCCCTTACCAAGAAAGTACCTACTTGTAACAAAATAAAAAGTTGCAAGTTTAAAGAACAGGAGAGTTTAGAAATGGAGGAAACAAAGAAGGGAAAAGGCATGAGCAGTTTAGGGGTGCTTCCCACAAAGGCAGACCTTCTACCCAGTATAGCTTATCCAGTGAATTCTAAACTTTCAAATCTTTTCATTTAAAGAGTCTGAACAATTTAATTAGTTCTTTAGACAGATATGAGATAGGAAACTCAGGTTGGCCCTATCGATATTCTGGAATTGTCACATTCTGGCTGCAATAGACTTCCGGGGCTAGCCCATGAGCTTAACACGGTTTATAACAGCATTTCAGTATCTCAGGATCTCCACATTCATGACTGCTATCGGATCCATAAAATTCATGAGTGGCACTTACTCGCAATTGGTAGCAATCCTCCTTTTACTTTTTCCTTTTCCAAATGAAAATAACGGGCCTCTTCGAGAAACTGTAACAAAATCTTGCGTATCAGCACACAATAGTAATACAGTTAATGTCCTAAAAAATTGCTCAGATTTTTTCCTAGAGTAAGAAGTAAACAGGAAAGACAACTGGCTTCAGAAGATGCCTCGCGGGCTGCTGAAAGCAGGCCTGGCAAGCAAGACGATGAAGTGCTTTTGTCCCAGGTGTCACAAACGGATGGGGCTGCCCACGAGAACACCTTGCAGAGTCAGTGTGATGCAACTTCGGGAAAGGCCCCCTCCCTGACTCCATGACGGAGCCTCCTTCAAGTAATGAAAGCATTTCCCCTGATTTCCTCCCTTTCTGGCTTGTGGCAGCAAAGAAGAAAGACTATATCATCTGCTGGCTGATGAAAACTGAATAGTTGTACACTGTCACCAGATCATTTGGAGGAAAAATGATAAATGCCCTAAAGAAAGCCCTGGGATGCTATATGTAAATCTGAGGTAAGAAGAGCCAATAAGGTGTGTGACAACATTAAGGCAGTTACTAGCAGTGAAGCAACTATACGCACGACTGAAACAATCTATAATGGCAGCAATAACAAAGGCACAGGAAAGTGGGCAGGAGACCACTTGGAATAATCTGAAATATCCAGTGTCCTGAGAGGAGGGAAGTATGTTATGCCAGAGCTTGAGAGTCAGAAAGATCTGGAATTACAAATGTGGATGGAAGGTGCTATACCACACAACTTTCCAATTATAAGCCTCTTAGCTCTTGGATATGCCTGGTGAAGGCACATCTGATAAAATGACTAGTGGCATGGAATCACAAAGTAAAATGCAAGCACATTGAATAAAAACAAGGGGAAGGAAAGTAGATTAAAATGAGTATAAAGGCTGCCTATAAAGTGATGAGATCTGACTTGGGCCAGGGTGCCAAGAATGGGCATACTCGTATACTACTTGTGGAAAAAGAAATTGCTACAATCGTTCCGTGACAGAAAGTTTAGTAATAAGTATCAATAGACTTAAAACTCCATGATCGCTTTGATTTGGAGAGTTTATTATTTGGATATTATCCTAAAGAAATATTTATGGATGTGAAAAATGATTTAATGAAGTGTTAATAATAACAATAACAACAGCTCACGTTTATTAGGTGCTCATTATTTCCTTCACAGAATGAAAAGCTTATTCTGGATGCTGATGGAGGCCTCAGGTGGGGGTGGACTTAGGAAATGAATAAAAACTTAAAACTTCTATGTAATACATAAATGCAAAATTTTACAGTGTGACACACAACCTTTTCTTTGCCTGTAAATGAACTTTAGAGACGAATCAAAAGTTCTGAAGACTAGATGGTAGAAAACAAAAGCATATGTACAAGCCACCTTTACATTGGTTTATATGCTACTAGAAACTGGATAAATGAATTTTTCCATCATGAAACAGTTTTTTTAATTGAACATTAAAAGAAAAAAAGTATTATCACAAAAAGTCACATTATGGTACAGCAAATGCAGGTGCCACAGCTTTATTCATTTATAAAACGGCAGATTTCAGGAGACAGAAAAAAACGAAAATGTTGACTGAGCCTACTGTGCTTTCTATGTCTTAATTCATTTCATCCTAACATGAGGATGTTCAGCAGAGTGTTATTTATGTTGACTTTTTAAATATCCATTACAGGCGACAGATTAAATAAATCATATTTTCATACAACGCAAGCATTAAGGACCTATTACCAAAGGTAACATAGAGCTAAATTTTATAGATATGAAATACAATCTCAATGTCCTCTGAGGGGATAAACATATGAGTATACATAGTATATACAGCACGATCCCATTTTTTGTTAAAAATATTAATATCGATAAGGTATATGAATTGGGATCATGATGATTTTATGTTATTTTTGTTCATCTGGAGATTTTAGCCTTCTAGAATCAAATATGTATTATTACAAAAAGGGAAGCACTATTTATTTTAAATAATGGATTTTTTTTTTTTTTTTAGAAATAAAACCTTCCTTGAACAAGAGAAAAAATATATTTAGCTGAGCAAACGTTTGTGGAGAACATAAGGAATACCCCCAAAGTGGGTCTAATGTGGAGAAAGCCTCAGCCCAGATATGGGCCTGGAAGACCCGGGGATGCACAAAGAATTCCTGTGAGCAGGCTGAATTTTCAGGCAAAGGGGACACAGCTGCAGGCCATGGCCTGGGCCTTTTAAACCCGAATTCTCCTTTGTGCACTTGGAAGCACAGGCAGAAATGGTAAGAGGTGCCTCCCTGCTCTCTCCTTTTGGGATCACTCTTTGCTCCTGATGTCCCTAAGTCCACTGCTGGGTCCTGCACTCCCCACTGGGTCTTGTGTGGTGCAATGCTTCTTCTCCCCACAAAGAAAAAACTGAACAAATGCTGAGAACCCCTCTCAGGCAACTCAAAATCCACTCCAATGAGGTAGACCTGTGGGCAGTGGCTTTTACTGGGCTTAAGAAGAACTCCTGCCCTGTCTTCTCTCACCTCTAAAGAAAGACAAAACCAGAAACCATCTCCTGAATATTTTCGCTGGTTGGGTTTCTAACTCTTCTGAGCTGTTGGGTAGGGCATGAGGTACCCTATTTAGTTAGGTTTAACAATATCTGCAAAACGATGTTTTAAGTTATACCGAGAAATTTAACAGATACATCAAAGGAACCTGTTTCCACATGAAGGTCAAAACGTACAAATAACGTGGTATAAATAAAGTGTACCGAATACATACTTTCTTCTTCAGACAACATTATAAAGATAGATTCTGTAGCTTAAATACTCTAAAATCTTCACAAGAAAAACCCTATGAAACACAAAGGTGATATACCCTCTGTAAAGAGTATTGTCGGCTTTGTAAAGATTTGGGGAGGGAGAGAACAGCTGTTGCAAGTGCATACAAATTGTATGTGTATCAAATTGTATAAAAATATCCTAATCTGTATGTGCATCCAGATCATGCAATCAATTTCTGCATAAATTTGATCAACTCATCTTTTCTCATCTTATGAAAGAAGAAACTGAGGCACAGAGAGGCAAGAGCCTTATCTGGTTTTGAAACCTGCTTTTCTACAATGAAGAGATTGTTCCTAATAAAACAAAACCAGAAAATCAAGGCAATGTAACTGCTCAAATACCACTACACCGTTTAACACTTTAGCCACATGTTACATGCCAGGGTCAGAAGCTACTTACAGCTTTGGTGCTGCAGAGTGTGGGTACGAGGGGCAGTTTTAATTTCTGTGCACCAGTTTTTTAGCTGGCTAGGAGATTAATATTATATTGGTTGATACAAGTGGAGAAAAGGTGCTGTTAGAAGTTGTAGCCTATGAACAGTAACTAGTATTGTACAGCAGTTCCCCTTACTCACAGGGGGATGTTCCAAGACCCCCAAGTGGATGCCTGAAACCACCTCAAACAGCAGTGAACCGTACATATAGTATTCTATGTTTTTTCCTATACACACATACCTATGACAAAGTTCAATTGATAAAATTAGGTGTAGTAAGAAATTAACTATAATACATTAGAACAATTATAACAATACGCTGCAGTGAAAGTTCTGTGAGCGTGGTCTCTCTCTCCTGGTATCTTATACTGTACTCACCCTTCTTGTGATGATGTGAGATGATAAAATGCCCATGTGATGAGACAGTGTGACATAAATGTTGGACATAGAGTTAGGCTACTGTTCATCTTCTGACAATACGTCAGAAGGAGGATCGTTCGCTTCAGGTGATCCTCGATCTTTGAGCCACGATGGTGACGATGGGTGGATGTCAGGGGCACGCAACGCAGGTGGGTAGCACCGACAGCATAGATACGCTGGACAAAGGGATGATTCACATCCCAGGCAGGATGGAGCAGGCCAGGGCGAGATTCTATCACGTTCCTCAGAACAGCATGCAATTTAAAACTTATGAATTGTGTATTTCTGGAATTTTCTATTTAATATTTTCAGATCACAGTTGCCCATGGGCAACCAAAACCTGAGAAAGCAAAACCTTGTTGGGGAGTGCCGCGGGCGGAGGACTCCTGTATTTTGTATCTGACCAAGTGCAAGAGAGAAAGGAGCTGGCGAGCGCTCAACCTAAGTGGCTACAGCTCACCACCGTCCAGAGTTAACATCATCCTGGTATAAGGGATGCTGTCATCGTATTATGCGGCTAGGTTTTTGTTTATTCTTCAACATGCTAGCGACTGCAACTCACACCATCTTTCCATTCCTGGGCCTCCATAACCTTAACCATTATTCCCACCATGTAAAACAGAGCACAAATTTAAGGAGACAGAGCTCGGACTGGTAGACGTGAAGTATGTGACGAGAACAGAACCCTCTGAGTACTGCACGGCCATTATGAAGTAACTGACCTGTATGAAACTGCTACCATGGTTCGCAAATTTATTGTCAGGTTCCAGCCTCTAGCTGTTCTCTGATTGTTCTAAATACTTGACAAACTGAAGCCTTTTCACTTTCCGTTGAAATTGCCTCATCTCCCTGTCAGAGCGCCATGGGGGACTCCATTACTTTTCTGACTTCTCTCCCCTCCTGACAAGTCATTTAGCTGGCTTCTTGTTGTGAAGGCTGTCCATGTCAAATTAGCCAAGGCCCCTATTGTCCTTATTACCACTCGAAAAGCCATCATGAGTAATGCTGCGGGGTCCCTCGGTTGTCATCATTTGTCAGAAAGAAAAGGAGTGTGGTTACATATAGCTGACAGGTAATTTCAGTGTCTACAATTACCCCAATTAGTCTTGTCATAAACAATTCGATAAATGCACACCAATACAAACAGATAAACACACCAAGGTCTCTCACTATTAATGCTGTGTAATGGGTAAATCAGTGATATGATGCTATATTTTATTTATTTATTTTTAAATGGTCCTCAGCTGTGAGTTGGCACTTGCTACCTGGTCAGCACAAATTGTACTATCTGCTTTCATTAGCTCATCACCACAAGGAAATTTGAAAGGCTGTGACAAAATTCATTTCGAAAGAGAGGGAAAGAGCAGATTGTTATAACACCTGCTTTAGGCAAGGATACAACAAAGGTTTGCTTTCTGTCAGTTCTGAGCAACTGTGGGCTTTAAAGTTCACTATTTTGTGTTAAAACACTCACATATGAAGTATGATAGAAATGGGAAGTAGAAAAATTATATTGGCTCCAAAATTAGGAACATGATTTGGGAAAAGAAAAAAAATCTTGCTGACAAATGCACCAACCAGCGTCGATATATTTAAAAAAAAGATTGTGGGATGGTAGTTTCACAGGTAAGATTATTACAGTTCTCTTCAACTAAGGATCCCACCTCCTCTTCTTTTTTAACTGCACCTCAAACCCATTTATATGAAGCTTGCCATGCTCAGTGTCGAAGTTATTTATCCACTCCAGTATTCACAGGGATTTGTTTAATAAAGGCACCAACGTTTCTCCTTGCCGGACTCAGCAGAGAGGTGATTAAGACCTGGTAAGTGTGGCATACTAGTTCTCGCTCATATTCTCGAAATACCAGGGAATGAACCTGTTTTTAACACAACACCCTCTAGGAACACTCTTCAGTTACACTCTGTATTCAACCCTGAATGAAGCGCCCTTAAGTTTGCTCTTGTGATCCACATAAATAAATGCTCAAGATTCAACATCTGTAGCGTCCACTGCACCCTGTCTGTTTGCTGACCGCAATCCTAAGTGATGGCTGAAAAACCCAACACGAGGATATTGTCGTAGGAAATTGCTCTTGGCAACTATTTGTTCAAGCTCAAGATTTTTTTTTTTTTAAAAAAAAACCAACACTAAGAACCCACCAGAAAATAGGACAGGTCTCCCTAATGAGTAATCTATTTTAGCATAGTCTTGTCTAGGCATGACAGTTTACTGAGAGGCTTGAAAAACTCGTAATTACCAGTGTTACAGGGCAATTAATGTATATTACACTGCACTACTCATGGCAGCAACTGTCATTTTCTCAATAAAAATGAGTACTCTTCAGCTAAAGGTGACATTAATTGGGACTTTAATGACTATGCAGAGGAGCTGAAGCCAAATATGAACAAAACAGCGATTCAATGAGCGACTTCAGAAACGAGAAAATTGTACTAAAATGAGATTAATTGCTGTTTAGAAAAAGGAAAGAACCTAAAAAGCTATTAAATTGCAGGGTTTGGGTGCCCGGGTGATGGTTGTGATGTTAATCTTGCATTCTCACAGCAGGCAAATATTCACTAAATTCAGAGCCTTTTGACAGCAGGAAAAATCATGTATGCTTAACTTCAATCCATCAAAAATATATTTCAGCTTTTATCAGTGTTCTAAATACTTCTGCAATTTCAAAAATTACTGCTCCATTCCTTGGCTGTCATCATGCAAATGTGAACACTGTCAATATTGCTATGAAAAATTTCCCAGCTTCAAAAGGCCTACTTCAGTGATAAAGAAAGAAAAACGTGAAGATTAGAATTGCAAAACACACACTGCTAATATAACAGAAATCAAACAATAAGAATTTAATGTTTAAGTTGTGGAAACTGCTAAAATAGAAAATGATGGGGTGGGCCCCCTTTTTTTGGTAGAAGAATCAAAGAAAAATAATTCTGAAATTCTTTCAAGGCGTGTAACTTTATGCTTAATTAATCATCACCAATAATTAGGACAGAATTTTACAGCTTGACTTCAGGTGCTGCAATTGTTAGTACTGTTTTCTAGTTTCTTAAAGCCTTTATCTTTGCTTCTAAGTTCTTAAAAACAATTATATAATTGCTTTTTCTTTATGGCCTTTTCAAATATCATGATGACTGTATATACAAAACACGGCATTTAAACTTTGACATGTAAAAGGATAAACAGATTTGATAACTCTGAAGTTATAAACTCTGTTACTTGAATTTTTTCTTTTAAAGAGAGACCAGCAACTTAGTATTTTTGTTAAAGAGGGAGTTTTCAAAAGAGTTTTATTTTGGACAGAAAAGTAGTATTCACAATAGCTGCCCCCGCAGAAAGATTAGGCCTGACTTTAGAATACTGTGTACTTTCCTACTGCATAAGCAATTCTGTTTGTTCTGCATTTTAATATTTAAAGAGCCTTCTCATCTACAGTTTGGTCAGGGCTCAAGACACATTAACACACATATAATTCTGGCCATACTCAAGAACCACATCCACTAAATGACAGAGGGTGGTAAAATAGTGTACTTTCCATCTTCAAATCAATGGCAAACCCTGTCTATTCTAAAAATCCAGAAATACAAATCACCTGATTTCCATTATGAAGACTGGTTATTGGCCACTTGTCTGCCAGAATATACTTATAGGGCACTAAGGGAGAGGAGGAAGGACAGGAGAGAGAAACACATGCATATCCATGCATATGTCTGTCTCCAACGACAGGATGTTCAGCTAAGTTTTATCTGTCAGCTGTTTTATTCACTATAAACATGGTTTTTTTCCCATCCAAGTTTGAGTGCCATCATCTTTGTGAAACAAGTTGGTAACAGGGGCCAGCATTTCCCTGGTGTTACCTACCTCTCCTCTTCCTCCAATTTTCCCTTTCCTTGTACCTAGACTTTTATGTTAACAGCATAATTCTTCCCCAAGAATCTAACAAATGTCCTTTTTAGTTCTTTTTTTGGTGGGTGAAAAAGGGCCTTTGTTATTCATTGTGCCATTTCAAAAACTAAGCTTCTCTCATACCTCAAAAACAGCTTTATTTTAAGGACAAAAAATTCACAAGCTCCCCCTAAAAGTCTTTTCAGGCAGAGTCCTTAGAGAAGACAGGTGCCTTTGGCTAAATTATCTCTACTGACAAACCATTCACATAAATTTGCTTTTTTTTTTTAAAAAAAGTACATGTCAATAGTTTGATTCCATTTTGTCTATGCAAATACCATTGATAAAAATTTCAATGGAAGTTTTCAGGGAGTGGAAGAGTTCCAAACTAGGTATTGAAATGGGACTCAGGAATAGGATACTAATTCACCAAACTTGCCAAGAATGATCTAACCCAGTAGCCATACAAAGGCAACTGCAAACCATCCACATGATCCCAGATAATCCCTTATACTGTATCTCTAGGATCCCATCTCCATTCTGCACTTTACTGCGTGAGGCTCCATTTGGGGCTCCAGGTTTCCCATTTGCAAAATGGAAGCAACTTTGTCATGCTAAATTTGCTGCTTGTGAACTAAGCGCTGAGCACTTGGCAGACGCTACCAGCTCTAGGAATGTTAACGATTGAAATAAACTTTTAAGGAGAGTTCCTAAAATGAATTTATTTGATACTGTTGTTCAATTGCTGAAATTCTCTACCCCTCGCAGTTGCCACAGTGGTGCTATGAGAAAAGGATATCACACTGAATCATGTGAAAGGCTTGTACGATTAAAGCAGGAAGCGCTGCTCTCTCAGCTAAGGCTGAAATTCAATTTTTAACCTCATTATTACTGTGCACGAATATCATAGGTCTCTCTTCCAAAATACTACTCCGTGGTTTAAATTTCTTATTCAGGCCCCTCCTAAGACTGAAATGTACCACAATGTCCATCAATCTTGCAATTGACAGATCATGTTTAAGCTGGGAATAGTGACAAGTTACAGGGACTCTTTTTTTTAAAAAAAATCAATTCCAGGAGATTAGTAAGATGTGTTTTTAGATACATACCCTCAGAACATTACAAACTCAGTGAGAAGCCAAACTGGAATATCTCAAGTTTGGAAGATGAACAATATTTTGATGTGCCAAGGCTAATACATTATATGTTTCGAGTCTTACTATTAAGACCTGTAGCAACTGTTTTAAGAGATGAGTAGAAATGAAACAAATGGTAAATGTTTATTCAGTCATACAGTTCTGAAAGAAAACAACTGTTAATTTGCATTAGCTTGGGATCACTTAGCAGACTGCTTTTTAAGAGCTATCACCTCTCAGCAGCCCATAAAAGAGGAAGCTTTCATTCACTCCCCTTCTACCTGCTCCAGCTATATGATATTTAACTTAAATTCATTCTACACTCGCCACCAATATTCGACAAATCACTTCAGAACACGATGTTCTTTGTCAGTTTGTGAAGCAGAAAGTCAAGAGGCCAAATACCTGAAAGTCGATGTAGACAGATGCAGCCTCCTCTACTCCATCTTCCAATATAGCAACTTCTAGAATGATAAACTTGAGGAACCTTTTGAGTCATTAAGTAAATTACATTATATTTAATATTACTTTAGCACCACCAGGACAGTTATCTCGCATAAAAAAAAGTTTAATGCCCTATATTTATGGGTAACAGAATCTAAACTGTT
This sequence comes from Avahi laniger, assembly GCA_963575035.1. Lineage (NCBI taxonomy): Eukaryota > Metazoa > Chordata > Mammalia > Primates > Indriidae > Avahi > Avahi laniger. Next base: position 15,028 of record CAUYSK010044901.1, on the reverse strand, counting down.
TAAATACAGGTAAATCTTATTGTGGAGAGTAATATAGATGTTCCTCAACTTAAAATGAGGTCACATCCCAATAAACCCATTGTAAGTTGAAAATATCATTAAGTAGAAAATGCATTTAATCCACCTAATCTACTGAACATCATAACTTAGCCTAGTCTACCCTAAACATTCTTAGAACATTGACACCAGCCTACAGTTGGGCAAAATCATCTAACACAAGCTTATTTTAGAGAATAGCATGGAACATCTCACATAATTTACTGAATACAGCACACTGTACAGTATTGGTTGTTCACCCTTGTGATCTGTGGCTAACTGGGAGCTCTGGCTTGCTGCCGCTGTCCAGCATCTCAAGAGAAAATCGTACTGCATATCGCCAGCCTGGGAAAACACCAAAATTCAAATTCTAAGTATGGTTTCTGTTGAATGCGTGTGGCATTCACAACATTGTGAAGTCAAAGAAAAATCCTAAGTAGACCCATCGTGAGTCGTGGACTATCTGTGCTTGGATTTCCTTGTTAATTAACATCCCATTTGGCCCCGCAGGCTTAAATAGGGTAGGGAAGCAGGAGAAAAGACAGGCTAGTTAACTGGGCCTTGCAGGGTCTGTGTCTCAAGGGAAACTACTGTGAAGTCCTCAGCCCTCCTGCAATCCCACAATTGTCGACATTAGATGTGGATTCCTAGGGCATCCCTTCTCTCCATCTTCTCAGGAGTTTTTGTGACCTTAGAAAAGCTAACTGAAACAGAAAAATAGTCACAAGGAGGTTTCCTTGCAGAAAAGACCAATTAACCCCAGGTAAAAGGGGAAAAAAAGAGAAGATCCTAAAAAAAGAGGATGAGTGGACAAAAAAAAGAGAGGGGGGGGCTCCACTTGAGGTAAATGATCAGAACACCTTGGTACCTGAAGTGAGATGGCAGAGAAGGAATGTCCATGCAGCTGCAGACCACTGAGGGAAGGAGGGATGGTGGGGTTGTTAGGAGAGGGTGAATTAGAACAGAGGGGAAAGGAAGAGATAATCCAATCTCTGCTTCCTCACTTAGGGCCTACCTGGCATGACTTAGCCTTTGCTCCTATCAGTCAGCAAAGTAATCTGAAATAAGAAATGAAATTTGGAACCCAGGTCAAAAACAGTGGGATCTTTAGCAAATCAGAGGCACTCTGTCCCCCAAGAAATCACTGCATGAGAAGGCCCAGTAACAGAACCCCATTTAGTGAAGAGTAACCCAAAAGACAGTGTGAACTTCCAATTCCAATTGAAGCTAAAATGGGGTGCAAAAAGCCATAAAACAGTGACTTCCAAGGCACCACTACAATAGGACATCTAGGTTTGAAGCTCCAGACACTAATTCTAAACTTATTTTTCCTCTAAATTTTCATTCTGAGTCTCAACTTTTTCTATCGCTTGATTCTATTTCTCCTCTATTTCTAGCCAGAGGATACTTGTTTCATTGCTTGCTTAGCAATGCCTGAAAGGTCATGAAAGACAGAAGAGGGTTAAAACAAGATCTTTTGCCTCTGTTCTCGAGCTGGACTAGGAATACTTTCTTTTTTGTCCTGAGTTTCATGTTAGGGTTTAAAATTTCACTGTCATTCTGGGTGGAGAGAAATCATTCTTTTTACTCATGATTTTGTACACACGTTTTCTACTGACATTGAATTGTACATGCAGCTGGGATGAAGAGAGGGCTGGTAGTCAAACTAACTCTAGAATCTCCACCTGTGTGGCAGTGGGTGCTATTAAAAGAGCATAATTTTCTGGAATACCCAGGCATTCCCATGGCATTAAGAGATGAGCTGAATCTCATCTCAACCACATCTGTCTATTTTAAATTCATTAGTGTGATATGAATAAATTAATAAAAATAGAAGGAATGAAGTTCTTGGTAAAAGTGAATACAAAGAACACTTACTTGGTTAAGTAGTAAAAATATTCATTTCGTGGATATTAATCTGTAGCAGTCCCCAACCTTTTTGGCACCAGGAACTGGTTTCATGGGAGACAATTTTTCCACAGATAGGGGACAGAGAGTGGTTTTGGGACGATTCAAGTGCATTTACTGTGCAGACAAACCTCTCTGCTAATGATAATCTCTATTTGCATCCGCTCCCCAGTGCTAGCATCACCGCCTCAGCTCCACCTCAGATCATCAGGCATTAGGTTCTCATAAGGTACACGCAGCCTAGACCTCTCGCATGCACACTTTATAGCAGGGTTTGAGCTCCTATGAGAATCTAATGCTGCTGCTGATCTGGCAGGAGGCAGAGCTTATACGGTGACATAAGTGATAAGGAGCGGCTGTAAATACAGATGAAGCTTCACCTGCTCACCACCACTGCTCACCTCCCGCTGTGCAGCCGAGTTCCTAACAGGCCACGGACTGGTACTGATCCTCTGCCTGGGGCCTGGGGATTGCAGATCTAAGGTTTAAAATACCTAAATCAATCAGACTAGGTTTCCCTTATCTGGTGCCACATGAATTTTACAGGTTTATTTATTTGTTGCAGTGTCATAGGACAAAAATATAAATAGTAAAAGTGGAGGTTTTGGCATTTCATATTAGCAAAAAGTCAAATGTCTCTTTTTATCCTATCTATATATATTTTTTTAAACTTTGAATTGTCTACTCAACTAGCCCCAAGACTCCAACTGCTGGTCTCCGTGGCCTTTTCTAATTGGTTTAGCAGGTCCTCATCTCCTTTCTCAGCATCTGAGTTGTAAGGTTGAGCCTCTTTCATACTATAGCTGTTCGTCTTCAAAAGTTTTAGAACTGGCGATTCAGTGAGTTAAAACGGGAAGAGATTTTTCAACTGGCCAAACAGCTAACATTCTTCAAGCTGTCCTTACTTGGAATGAGGGCAGTTGGATCAGAATAGGCCTCCTCCTGCAGACTGAGCTCAAGCCACTGTCCCTTCTGCATGGAGTGACCACAGAACCGCCCCACCTCCCACCACAGACTGTGAGCTCCTTGAGGGAGAGACCCACGCTCATCCTTGGATGCCTGGTACATCATAAATGCTACATAACAGTTTTGTTAAATGATAAATGAAATCTTGGCTCCGACACTGATGAATTACTCTTGGATAAGTCACTTTATCTCTCTGAGCCTTTGCTTTCCTATCCATTAAAATGCTTTCAGTTTCCTAGAGGAATGGTTAGGCTCAAACAAAATAATGAATGTGGAAGTGCTGTATAAATGCAATAGATTACTACAGCTGTTGTTAATAGTTACCATTTGGAGTTATACAATAAAACTGCACTGTTCAACGGGAGGAATGAGGGAGGTTCCTGATGGTCTCAACAGTTTTTTTTTTTTTAACCATAAGGAGCATAAATTAATGCAAATCCAGTTATCTAAGAGTTCTAAGATGTCAGGTTGCATCCACAGTTTTGTATTGTTTTGGTTTGCTTTTTCTTCCCATCTCTTATGTTCTCCCCACCCCTAGCCCACCACTCCAAACACAGATCATTTCTAGGCCCTGGGTCCTGCTCAGAAGGAACTGAGTTGCTCAGGTGACTGGGTCTGACAGTCTTTACGCAGATGCACTTGTGTTATGGCAACAGTGCTTTTGCAGAAGGCATCCTGGCAGTGCTGAAAGGCGGGATTCTCCTGAGGTGGCCAAAAGGTCAGGGGGGACCTAACTGGTGCTCTGTCCCCATCTCCAGCATCACTGCCCCTTACTTCTCAGGACTCCCTACACCTTCACATCATCCATCCTCCCTTTGCTCAGTGGCCTGGTGAAAAGACATAAATAGGAGAAAATCAGAGTGAAGAAAGACCACTTGGATAGATCTAGGGTTGCCTGGGAGCTACTTAGCTGGACCTAACAAAAGCACACAGATCTACTTTTCTGGCTTTGTTTTTTTAAAACCAGAACCACTGTTCAATTATAGATATAACAGCTTCCCGATCCCTCATGTTCAGACCTAGTAACAGGGAGCTAGCTAGGTTCAGACTGAATGGTGCCAGAGACTTCACAAGATAGCATTCATCTAGTGTGGGCTGAATAACGTCCACAGACAGCTGAATGATTTAAGAATCCACACAAGTAACTGAAACTTCGGGAACCCTGGTGAGCTTAGGTGCTACAGGAGCCACATGTCCCCAGTTTCCTGAAAGACGAAAGGGGTCGCAGGTGAGTCCAGTGCAGGGCATTACTCTTTGGTCAGGAGAGCAATATAAACCCATTGTTTGCTTTTTGTCATCTGGTTTGTCTTAATCACAAACTAAAAATTCATTTATAATGCAGTACACAAATGCCATGTTTATATCAATATCATATGCTGCTTGCTTGAAATCGTATACATTAAAATTAAGAACAGAAATCCAAGTTAATGGTCAAAGACAACCGATAACAAAACCACCAAATTCCAGTTGTCAAACATCATTTAATATGTATATTTCTGGGGATTTTTTTGGGAACAGTAATTATTAAAACTTAAAGTGATATGAGTGAGTGTTTATAACTTCCTATTGAAAAGCCCAACTCACAGAGCATTCGTTTCAGGTTGAAGAAAATCATGTGGCCATCTCTGTGCGATGGCCTAGTGACTTTACATCCTCTTGTCAAACCTCAGCAGTTTTATTTGTAGTGATACATGCTGGAGAAGGTTGGAGGTTAAAGTTGATAGGAGGGGCAACAGGAAAATCAACCAACTCCTTTTAAGAGATTACGGCCTTTAACATATTTGGGTCTGTCGGCAGTTTTTGCAAACTTTACAAGTCTGTGGTTGATGCTGTTTTTAAAAAACTGATCCACAAATCAGAGGTCAGATGGATCCCGTAAATGGTCTTTTACTTTGAAATAATCCCAAGTGGTTAATGTACTCACAGTTTACAGCTGTTAGGTTTTTTTTTTTTTTTTGAGTATTTAATCTAAAACTGAAAAAAAACTGCTTATCAAGTATCTGATAATATGAAATCACTAATCCCCAATTCACTATGTGGGTCCAAAAACAGGGAAGCAGCTGTTGTAAGAGAAACAAAGAAAAGAAAATGGAAAATTAAAAGGTCCCTGCTAGAGGCAAACTTTGTATGGGCGGTTGGGCAAGGAGACATTTTGTTAGTCATTGGCTTCTGTCCTCCAGAAGTGTTCGGATTCCCAGCATTCTCACACTGAAGAGAGCGAGATATATGGCTGAGGCATCTGTGCCATAGCAGAGAATTATAACAAGTAACCAACTAAGACCCAGCAATGACTGTAAAACATCTCACTGAAATACCCGTTTACTTCAACTTGGCACACATCGGTTTACTTATGGGTACTCCCTGTGTTAAGTACTTCTAGTTACGTTTTATCAAATGTGTATTATATGTCAAGCACTACGTATATCTGAGCTTACTCAATCTCTACAGGAATCAAAACTGTACTCATTTTACAGATGAGTTAAAATAATCAGAGAAATCCAGAGATTTCCCCAAGGTCATGTAGGAAGGATCAAATGGGAATCAAACTTAGCTCCTCCCTGCCATGCCCCCCCTCCCCACAAATCTGTGCTCTTCTACTTGGTTATACTGTTTCTTGGGTTGTAACTAATGATTAAATAATCTCTATACTATCCCCCCTTCGTGGTTAAATTTTTTTTTTATCATCACCAGCTGATTTTAAGACACTGTATAGTACTACACAGTAGCAAAGGAACAAGACTCGGTGCAAAAAATCCTCAAGCCTTGTATTAGGTCAGCATGTGGTTGGTTTGGGGTCTGATAATATAACTGGCTGCTACTAATATTAAGAAAAATATTTTGGTATTTAAAGAGTTCTCTCTGTCAAAATGGCAGATAGCAGTTATATAATACTAAGTACTTGTAAAATTAAAACAATTCCTTTCATAAATGTTAAGGTTGATTCATTTCTGTTTTTAAGGGTTTTATCCAACTCACAGAGTTCAACATTGAGTGACTTAAATCTCATTGGGCCTCAGTTTCCTCATCTGTAAAATTAGATTATATTTATGAGGGATGTTGGCTAGCTCAAAAAACTCTGTGAGTCTGTGATTTTTCTAAACCCCCCAGCTTAATTCTAATGACTGAGCTCATACAGTTTTTTGAGGAAACAGAGATATCAATCTTTATGAATGAAAGTAAAGGAAAAATACAACATCAAGAAAAGTACACTTATGAAAAAGAGCATGGAGCAAATGAAAAACCTAGGCCAACTGAAGCCAGGTAACAGCTGCCTCTTTTTTTGTGAACCCTTGTAACTGCACATACATGCTTTAAAAATAAATTTACTTAGGAGTGACCTGAAAGGAAAATTATTTTCTCACCCAGAAATGTTTGTCACATGTGTTATGGGAGCTATCAACTTTCATTTGCAGAGATAATATAACAAACATTTCTAAACATTGCCACTCATTGTTTAAGATGAGGAAATGAGCTGGTTCAAACATTTTTTTAAAATGCACTAACTCTAAGAAACTACCAACAATTTGAAAATGGTTTTGTTAGTTAAAAATACATTCCATAAAGATTCCTGGTAGAAAATGTTTCCAACTTTGTTTTCCTTTACTCGTAAAGTATCTGAGCATGTATGTGTGTGTGTGCAAACATACATATTTATACATGATATGCATATACCTATATGATATGTATGCAACAGATAATTTTGTTTATTTTTGTTTCTATTTCATATAGATGAAGTATTAAAAGAAAGAACACAGTACACCAGAAATCAGAATTCCTTGGTTCAAGTCCCAGTGCAAATTAAGTTAAATACTTAAAAAAGGCAAATAGTTTAAATGTTACTCAATATTGTGAATTTAACTACTCTTAGCAAAAATTCCTTTCTTTTCAACCCAAATTTAACAAATAAGAGGACAATACATGTCCTTAAAATCCCATATGTTTCCTTTTTTCCCTTTCCACTTAACTACTTTTGTTCGTTCTCTATTTTGCACTTGAATTTCAGCAATAATCTTCCACTTGGTCTCCCTTCCCCAGTCTCTCCTATGTTTCCACTCTCCAATACAAACAAGCAAAAAACCGTCCAAAAGCAAACAAACAAAACCTCCACAAACCAAACACCTCTAACATAACTTAGTACACCACACCATAACTTAGTAATATTCCCAAGTGTCAAATGTGATCAGGTCAGCAATTTGTTCAAAAAAACCTATCTGTACTGCCCCAGAGACACTGTTAGAAGTCTATGGCATCGCACAAGCTTTTCTTTATCTGGCTCCTGTTCCCTTCGCTCTCACTGTCCCTTCCTGGGCATCAATGCCTCTGCACGTGCCCTTCCACCTTCTCACAACATCCTTCCCTATTCACCTGTCCCTCAGCTCTGAGGCTTGTCTGAATTAGCTTCCTGAACTTGCACTCTATGTACTCCACGCATATCTCAATCCCAGCCCTTTGCACGTTATAATTGTTGGTTTATTTGCCTTAATGGCTGGTTTACAGCTGGTCTGCAGTCCCCATTAGACCAAGCTTACTGAGAGTAAAAACTGTATTTTGAGGAATCTCTGTATTTGGAGGTGCCTGGTTCATGGTTAGCTCTTAGTAAATTTTGCTCAATGGTTATCTGAGTGATGGAATAAAATGAATAAATGGCTAAAGATCTATTTAAAGATATGTCTATTAGGAATCTATGTGATAGGCAGGTATCATGCTTCTTATTTTAATGTCCAAATATTTATGTGCACTTCAAAGTACATAATTTTCATCTATAAGCACATTTTTCAAATGCAAAGACCACAATCTCTAGTCCTATCTGTCAAATGGCATAATTTGGTATAGGTGGCAGGATGGTAGAGGAAAACCCATAAAATGATTTTAACTTTATTAATATTTTAGAGAAAAGTTCTATTATAAAATGACAAAATTACTACCCAGTATAATTGTAACTTCTCTAAATTTGTATTTTGAAAATTATATTTCTCCTAAAATGATGCATTTTATTTAGATAAAAACACTCTTTCTTTCTCTCTCTCTCTCTCTCTCTCACACACACACATACACACACACACACACACACACACACACACAGAGTAATCTTTAGTCCTTAAAACAGAAGTAAGCATGAGAATACCAGGGATTCATTTATTCCAAAGACTTAATAGGTACGTTAAAAATTAACTGAAAGATCCATTTAAGAACACAAATGTCCAACTATGGAGTAATAATGAACAGGATGTTTGTATACATTTCTATGTCCTATATTTGAAAAATTGTAGTAATATTTTTAAATGAGTTGATTTAACTGGTATGAATCAATTCTATATTTAACACACACTGACTAAGAGTATGTGAAAATGATACATTCATAATTATTGATAAACTCATATAATTGGTATCAATAATAGAGTAATAAAGTAGATGAGGAAGTAAAATAAGGTAAGAGTGTTTTTGAAAATTCCACAGTCTTTTTGTAGTTTAGAGCTCTCTCCAGTGGACCATGTGTATTTTTAGAAAGTAATAGTTGTTTAATATAACAATGAGGCCAGAATTATTAATAGATTATTCAGACTATAATGCATACCAAAGTTGAACAAATGGTTAAATGAATTTAAAAGAAGATACAATAAGTTCATTCTGGCCGGCATCATGTCTTTATAAGTTTGGTATTTATCACAGAGTGGGAGTTTAATGGAAAACAATGATAAATTTACTTATCTTTATAGGGTCCTGTGCTGATAACAAATGAAGTATTTAACTTAATATAAATATTTTAATAGTGAAAGTGAATCATTACTTTTACAAATGCTTGGGAAACTGCAATTTGTTCCCTTTAGTTTTATTATAATCCATCAGAAACCTCTGATGTTTAAACTATATGTATGTCCTGGCTGGGCTGGCATTAAGATCCATTTATCATAATCTGCTCATACATATATTCTGAAGTATACAGACAATAGGAACATAACCACATACCCTTTCTGCTTACTGGCTTATGGATATAAACAAAAGTAGTTGGAAACAATGACAGTACAGGTGCTCAGCTGCTTTGGGGATGTAGGAAGCTAGACATGGCAGAATTCAGGTCAATGGGCATATACCAGAAAAACTTCATGCCACGGAGATGTCCTACAGCCAAAACGTTTGATGCCTCAAATTACACAAAATGGCAATACACTTGAAGGCCATTGTCAAAGTTATAGTCTGAGTCTGAAGGGCAGAAGGATCCAATTCAATTTGGGGAAATGCAATTTAATTCAAACATTCATTGAGATTTATTTTATCAAAGCTGGTCAGAAAGACCTTCCCTGATCATTTTATCATGATTTGAAAAAAAAAAAGTATTCATTCATTTACTAATTTATCTTCTGTCTTTCCTATCATAATATAAGCTCCCTAAGGATAGGGTCCCCATCTGTCTTGCATATTGTTGCATTCCCGGGGCCCAGAATGGTGAATAGAGTAGATGCTCAGTATATACCTATTGAATGAGTGGCAATATTTCCCTTGCCCTCAAGGAGTTTATTATTTTGGCACTGTTACACAGGGTAACCAGACCATCCTGGCCCACTCTGAGGAAGACCTAGATAATTGGATGCAGTTAGGGCTGATATTCAGACCTAATGATCTTCTGGCTTTCTTAATAAACATGAAAAAGATGCTAATGTTAGCTGACATTTGCTCCCCTGTGGAGAAACCAAAATAACCAAGAGGTTGTGGGTATGGTCCAGAAGGTCTGGGGAGGTACTCAGTAGTTACTTGCCGTTTCCACTGAAGCAGATATTGCTCTGGAAAGCCCTTCAAGGAAAGCGGGCATTCTTTGTTATAATATATCCCCTCATTGCGAAATTCCTTTTTACAAATATTAGAGTGAAAAAGACTTTGGTTTCTTCCACTAAATAGAAGGACAGAAAGTTTGCAAAGTTCCTACTATCAATTTTCTGGTGATGGATTTCATGAGGGTCTGGTAAATTTCAGGGAAATAGAAAATCAACATTTTCGTAGACTTTTTATTAAAAAATAAAAATGGAAAAGATGTCTTTAGAATGAAAAATAAAATGTTTAAGTCAACAGGTTTATATATAGCCTTGTAGTTTCTCTTAAACCTTGGAACACTGAGAGTACACATAACGCTCACCTCATAACTAGGCTCCAAACATCAGAGGCGGCGGGGACCCCAACAGCAGCATTCACCGATGCTAGGGATTAGTTTTGGCTGTCACATTTGATTAGATTAAAAGATGGCGCTGTGCGGTTAGCACCTGATACTGAAAAGGAGTAGTGCAGAGCACAGAGTATCTTTATGTGTTTAGTCCAGGTAGCAGTTTATGATTAGGCTAAGTATCCTCCTCTACAATCTTACTAAGATTGTCTACTGCTCATTTCTTAAATGAATTTAACTCAGTGTTTTTCCTTTCCAATCTATCCCACACATTGCTGCCTGAAGGGTCTTTTTAAAATAAAACTATGATCATGCTATTCCCCTAATTAAAATATTTCAAAGGCTCCCCATTGCCCACGTAATTTCTCTAAATTCCCTTCATGACCTGGCTCTTCCTACTTCTCCATCTCCTCTTCCCCATGTCCTAACACATAATTTAAACTTCGAAAATACCAAAGTACTTACAATTCCCTAAATACACCAGGTGTTTTTATGCTTCTTCACATTATATAACATTATATAACTTGGTCTCCCTTTTAACTACTTACTTAGAAAACCTCTATGCTTTTCTTATGACCCAACTCATGGCCCTTTCCCACTCACTCTGGCCTGAATGACTGTTTCCATTCTGAGGACTTAAGCCAATTGTTATTGCAGTTAACATACTGAAATTCCTTGTTTACTCTTGTTTATTTTACTAGACTATTTGCTTAGTGAGGTTAGAGGCCATGTTTATCCTTGATCTTTAATGCCTCGCCCTGTACTCAGCACACAGTATGAGTTAAATGAATAGATGAATGAATGTGTGAATGAGTGAATTTCAGCAATCTGCTGCAGTTTTGAAAGAAAATTGGTCTGCACTTGGACATACTTATCCCATACGGGTAAACAAACAACACGAAGGCTCCAGAAGGAGGTCTCGGCTCAAGCACATTGGGGTCTCAGAAATCTATGACGGTATGAGGAAAACTATGAGAAAGCAGTTCAGAAAAATAAAGCTTGAAACTTGAAAAAGTTTAAGTTACATAATCAGTGTTGAATTCAAGATTCTGTTTGATTTTTACCTTCTTTCTTTTGTGGCCATTAAAACTTAAAAATGTACTGATTTTTTTGTTTTTCTCTATATTAAGATAAGACGTTCAAAAGCAAAACATAAAAAAATGAGTTGTGTGGCATAAGCATAGAGATACTAAGAACTTTTATGCATTAGAATAGTGGTCCCCAAGCTTTTTGGCACCAGGGTCCAGTTTCACAGAAGACAACTTTTCCACGAACTGGGGCTGCAGGAGGGGAGTGTCCTGGGCGTGGGGAGGGTAGTGCGAAGCTCAGGCAGTGATGTACGGCCCGTTTCTTAACTGGGCCTCGCTCAGGGGTTGGAGACCGCAGCATTAGAACATATCTTGATGTTAACAGTAAGTGTTCGTATCTCATTTTACGTATTATTACATTTATATTATATTATATACATTTATTGGATATAAATTGGTTTCCAACTGGTCTTACTGAGTTGGGTCTTTGCTGATGGTCCAAATAAATGACCCATAATTTCAATCCTTCCTTTCCTAGTATCTCACATACACGTGTTGTTTTCTGTAGGTACCTGGATACATTAAACTTTGGACACTGGGTTCTACCTAATCTTTTTCTTTCTATTCGTGAAAGAATTTTTCCTGGCTTATGTATAAAATTTTATATCTGTTTTTCAGGTATTAAAACAAAACAAAAAAACTGAAACCCAAACGACTAAGAGAGTCCTTATTTTACTCCAAGAAGTTCTTTCCTATTATGGACTGAATTGTATAACCCAAAACTTCATATGTTGAAGTCCTAATACCCAGAATCTCAGAATTCGACTGTATTTGGAGACCGTGTCTATGTAGAGTTAACTAAATTAAAATCACATCATTAAGGTAGCCCTAATCAATGACTAACGTCCTTATAAGAAAAGAAAATTTGGACACAGATACACACAGAGTAAAGATGATGTGAAGACACCCACCTACAAGCTAAAGAGAGAGGCTTGGAAATAAATCCTCTGCTCACGACCCTCAGAAGGAACCAGCCCTCCTTGATTCTAGACTTCAGCCTCCATCATTGAGAAAATAAATTTCTGTTGTTTAAGCCACTCAGTCTGTGGCATTCTGTTATGACAGCCCTAGGAAATTAGTATACCTACAGTATTGTTTTGTCTTTTACTTCTGGTACTTTGTAAACCGAAAGCAATGCTTTATAAATATTAAGTTATTATTATTATTCGATGAGGACAATGAAATAAACTGGTCTTTAAAGTTGTTCACACTTAAAGATTTACACCTACTTGGAAATATTCCAGTCTCAAAAATGCGAAAGGTAAAGTTATTTTGCTCTAGCAGGGTCTCATGTGCAACAGGCGCGTATTCCAGGTTTTGCCACATGCCCCTCCTTTTAATGCTGCTACATCAATTCTTCTTAAGGTGGAGGTCACACATAGGGGTGGTTCTGGGATATATTTTATTTCAGTGTTTTGAAACAACAGAATTACTTACCACCATTTGCTACATAAAAATCTTGATTTTCAACATGGTTTGAAGAACTGGAAGATGTGGCCATACTGAGCCCACTCTATCTCCATGGCCACATGGGCTGCGACTGAGTAGGGGCTGCTCCATGCAGAAGCACTACTTGCTCTCAGGGTCACCAGTTTCCACTCCTTTGTGTTGTCTGCCTGGTCCTATATACATCTTAGTTTGTAATCTCTGATCTATGGGAACGTCATTTGTCCTTTTCAATTATGAGATGTATAGTTAGTTAGGATGCCCAAGTGGATATTCTATCTCCTTCTAGATAGCTTAGAAGTGGTAGCCGTCTGGTCCCCCAACCTCACTCATATCCCCCTACTGATGTATCATCTCCTATGCGGCAGGAGTCCAGACAGGAGTTCCCAAGAGGGTATTCCAAAGGGGCACAGTTATTAGACACAAAAATTGATCCATGGTCAAATAATTTTAAGAACTGTAGGGTTAAATAATGGTAAATATGTTTCCTTGATACAGAACTTCTGAGAGCCTTTAACGTTCAAATGCAGTAGGTAAAGTTTTCCAAAATTATTCTGACCACTCAACTTTTGTTTGGGGAGCATTTTCAGCAAACAGTATTGAGTGAACTGTAATCCAAGTCAGCCATTTTCCCATACAAAATAAAATTGCTACTTTTGCTAAGTAATGTGGGTTTATTTAGTAAATATGGCATTTTAGATGAAAATTCAAATAGTTTTAGAAAAGAATAAGACTTTGTGTATTTCATTTAGAATATTAGTTTCTCAATTTTTTCAGATGTGATATATACAAAGATGGCCAATGCTATAGATCTTTTAAATTTAATAAAAGTTTTATATAATTTTCAGTAATCAAAATGGAAATAGGAGGATATATACTTATTTCCAGTTGGATGCAAGATGCCATCATCTCCTGCTTTACTTTAAATTTGCTAACATTTGGAATACTTGCATAATTAATTTAGAAGTTTAATGCTTGCCAGTAATGGTTAAAATATGTGTCACAGGGTGCATTTCTTATAAAGGGTTTCATAAATTAATTGTAATATCATCTCTTAACCTGTTAATAACATATGAAACAATACCAATAATTATTTTTTTAAAGTTGATATCATTTCTCTCAGAAACTACAGTGAGTTTCCCAAGAAAACACAAGGAGGGAGAGAGAAATTCAAAAACTGTTGATTGTTTATTTTCATGGCATATACATTAGATCTGTAACATTCCTTCCAAGTGTCAGAAACTTTGGGAACATCAAATACTGTAACGTGAACAATTTGTGCCACTAACATTTGTGTATGATATTTATATTTTAAAAATATATTACATTATGCTTGTTCAAAATAAGCCCATTCATTTTTTCAACAAACACTTATTAAGAGCCTATTATGTGCCAGGCACTGTTCTAGTCTTAAGGATATAACAGTAAGCAAAACAGACAAAAATCCCTGCCCTTGTGGAACTTTCATTCCAGTGGGGCAAACAAAATGAGGGACATGACAGATAATGTTAGAAGATAAAAAGGTTTACAGAGAAATATAAAATAAGGAAGGAAGATGGAAACTGTTGGAGAGGGTCAGAGTAAGTCTAAGAAGGTGATGTTGTATCAGACTTCTGACAGTGAGCCATGGACACACCTGAGCAAAGTGTTTCATGCAACAGGAACAATCAGTGCAAAAGCCCTGGGGCAACAATGCATCAGGCAAGTCTGAGAAGCACTAAAAAGGCCACAGTGGCTGGTACAGAGTGAGTGAGGGTAAGTATGATAGGAGATGAGGTTAGAGCAATGAAAGCAGGGAACTGTGCAGGGCCATGAAGGCTGACTTCAGCTATTACTCTGGGTCATAAGGAACCACCACAAGAAGTGGAGTGTGAGGGAAGGGGAGAAAAATGACTCCAAGGTATTTCACCTAAGCAAACGGAAGGATAGAGTTGTCATGAACTGAGATAAGGAAAACTTTTAGAGACAATTCAAATTCAGACTTTGCTATGTTGAATTTGAGATTCTACCATATATTCAAGTAGAGGTGTTGAGTAGGCAGTTGAATACATGGGTCCGATGTTCAGGGGAGTGGTTCAGGATGGTCAAATAACTTTGGAAAATATGGGCACACAGATGGTATTTAAAGCCATGAGACTGGATGAAATCACTAAGCAAAGGAATAGGTAATGAAAAGAGTCAAACATTGAGCCCTGGGGCACTCTAACATTAAAAGACCAGTTGGCAGGAGGAACATTTGAGCCCAGGAGTTTAAGGCTGGGCCAGTAGTAGCAACACTGGCCCAGAAACCGTTTTTCAATGAAAGAGTAATTACTTAAATATACAACTCTTCTGAGATTGATTTGTCTGTGAATGAAGTGTCCTAAAACAAAGACAATTTAAGCATGAATATATTTGGTGCTTGGAAGTAGCCAATAAATACTGATGTTTG
>CAUYSK010044895.1:0-16879 GCA_963575035.1 Avahi laniger | reverse complement strand
CCATTGGGGAAGCTGTCCTTTCCGGGAAGCTGTTTATTCCGGAGGGCACTCCATCGTCAGCTCTCAGCCTATAGTTTTTAACAGATTCACTTGTGCTTTACAAAGCGAATCCAATTCTTTAGGTCTGAGAAATGCGGCGCCTCGTGGGATACAGCCTCTACTGCCTTTTAGAGACGCCCTTCCAGTGTAACAGCATTTGAAATGCAAACCAACACGTTTACATATTCTTTCAGGGCAAAGCTCTGCAAAAACTCCTAAGACAAATCCTGTGCCCAAAACACGTTTAACACTAATTCTTAGAGCAACATGAGATAATGTATCCAATAGAGAATAATACTTGGCCCCTAAACTGTATTATTACTAACATTGCTATTAAAACTGAGAAAAGTCTACTGACTTTGTCAATCAGGTCCTTGGTGATCATAAAGAGGGTAGTAATAAGCTGGTCATAGACTGAGTCCTGTCTCTGTTGGGTTCTTTGAGGTAAAAGATGGAAAATCACAATGAAGCTTCTCATAGGACTAAAAAGTCTTGCTTGACTATTCAGAGTGAAGCAAAAGAACAAAGAAGCCTGGAACTTGCAGAGAGACAGGTAAGCAGATGCAAAGATGAGTAGCCAACACGATGAGTGTGACTTCAAAGAGCTAAAGAGAAGTTCTTGAACAATTATATTTATAAAATACACATGAATATATTGTCATGTTTAAAAATTTGAACAATTCATAAAGGTGAAAAGCCCACCATTGGCCTGTTTGTTAGAGAATTTCTCTCTAATACCATAATCTACAGCTAGTACTTTGATGTTTATCCTTCTAGTCACTTTCCCAGGTATTTAATAAATCTATTCATATAGAAATATTTAGTGTATTTGAATAAATGTTACTCCGGTGATATCATTTTTAAATTTGCTTTCATATAATAATAGATCTTAGAGATTTTTCTCTATTAGTACATAAAAATCTACTGCATTCTTTTAAATTGCTGGATTGTGTATTCACGTACAAATTCATGCATATCCTAACAATACTTCAACAAGATTTTTAGGTGGAACTTGACAAGCTAACTGAAAAATGTGTCAAGAAAAAATAATATACAAGAAAATCTGAAAAAGGAAGAAATGTACAAATGTACTTGCCTCGTCAAATACCAAATGATGCTGTAAGGCTACAGAAATTGAAACCAAGCAGTATTATTGCAAGAATAGAGAAATCAGTCAAGGAAACAGAATAGAGGTTGAGAAAAAGAATATTGGATTTATTGGTCCTTTGCATAGAATAAAAGTGGCATTTCAAACCAGTGGGCAGGAGTTTGAGACCAGCCTGAGCAACATAGCAAGACCACCATCTCTACAAAAAAATACAAAAACTAGCTAAGCATGGTGAAATGCATCTGTAGTCCCAGCTATTTGAGAGGCTGGAGCAGGAGGATTGCTTGAACTCGGGAGTTTGGGAATGCTGTGGGCTATGATGATGCCACCACACTCCAGCCCAGGCAACAGAACAAGACCCTGTCTAAAAAAAGAAAGACAGACAGAAAGGAAGGAAGGAAGGAAAAGAAAAGAAAAGGAAAGGAAAGAAAAGGAAAGAAAAGAAAAAAAGAAAAGAAAAAAGAAAAAAAAAGGAAAGAAAAGAAAGAAAGAAAAAGCAGTGGGAAAAGTGGATGTTGGGATAATCAGCTAGCATTTGGAAAAAAGCCTAATCCTGTGTCACATTCTTGCAGGTTTTCCTTGATGCATTAGGTCTAGGTCTACAATAAAAATTGGGGAGACATCACACACTATTAAAAATGCCAAAATCCAGAACACTGACAATAACACCAACACTGGTGAGATATGGAGCAATTGGAACTCTCAATCATTGCTCCTGGAATATGGCCCAATTATATGGAATGAGCAAACACCTTCATTATTTCAGCCTCAATTAGCTGAGTTGTCTGTCACTTACAGTAGAAACCATTCCTAATAGATGTAATAACATTTATCAGAGTTAAGCTACTTATTCAAGTCCTAGTAGGCTAAGGTATTGCTTTTTAATGAATGTGGGAGTTCTTTGGTACCTATTGAGATTAATGTATGTTTTTTCCCCTTGTCACATACTAATGTGGTGAATTACATGAACAGATTATTTGATCTTATATTACTATTGAGGTCTTAATAAAATTCTAGTTGTTTATTTATAATTTTTAGTTTGAATTGTTAATATTTAACATAGTATTTTTAGCTTATGTTCACAAGAGCATCTTATGATTTTCTTTCCTGATTTTGTTATCTGGGTTGTATCATTTTATTCTCATGAAATAAATTGGTTAGTTTTCTATTTTCTTCTATGCTCTGTAAAAAAAAACAAAATATGCTTTATTGAATAGTCCTATGACATAATTTTCTCCTTTGCTGTCTCCTAAAAAGCCTTTAATGATGACCAATATTGCACCTTAAAGACTTTTGATGATGGATTTATATTTCTTTTGAGGCCACATGATGCCAAAAGAGTCTAAGAAGTAAGAACACCCACATGTATTGAGGCTTCACTCATCTAAAACAATAGTTTAAGTTCTTTTCAATACAAATTGTATTCTAGTTTGAATTTTATATTTTCTTTGTTCACATTGTGGATCATTGTGCTCATGGATATAACAGGTGCTCAAATTCTTGTCAAGAGAACTCATTTCATTAAATGAACACTCAGCAAATATTGCTGAGACAATTCCATGCTATTTCTATTGTCAGAAACTCATCAAAACATGTATTGCTAGCATTGATTTATTCAACAAATAATACTTGAGTTCCTACCATGAGCTACTGTGCTAATAATGTGAATAGAAAGTTCAGACTGGAAAAGTCTAATCTTCTGGAAGAGACAGAAAAAAACAAACCAACAATAAGTATTCTGTTGCAAGTGCTATATTGCAAAGAGTCATGGGCTCCAAACGGGGGGTAAAATGGAGAGACATCCACAAGTAACCAGCATGTTGGAACTGATGGAAGGATTTGACGGACATTAAAAAAATTGGAAAATGGGAAAAAAGACAGAGGTATGCGGGACATTTGGAATCAAGAGCTAAATGAAAGCACAATTGTGCATTTTATTAAAAAAAGAGAAATGAGTGAAAAATAAGAACTGGGAATGAGTTCAAGTTTCCCTCCCTCTGAGGGGTCCAAAAGAGAGAGATAGGAGAGGACACCAGACCCTAAATGTTCCTCCTAGAACTTGAGGACCAGAATGCTACTTTTGAATTTCTTAACACAGGAAAGGCAAATAGACTACTCTTGTGCTCAGCTTCCTTATATGCAAAATTAAGACGGTCATAGTACTACCTCCTAACAATGTAGTGAGAATGAGTTGCTTTAATTTATATAACATGCCCAAAATGGTGCCTGGCACTTACTAAGGTTCCTTATATATTAGCTCTTCTATTTAAATCTGGTTGGAAGATTATTCTCCAATGTTCTAGGTCTGTGGGCAGGAAGATGAGGTAATTCCAAGAAAACTGGCAGACAACGTTTTAGTGCCTGCTCAACCACTCACAGGGAGAGGCCAAAACAGCCATTCACTGGTGACTAAGCCAAGCATGTTCCAGAAAATATCCCGGGTTGTAGACAGAAGCACTGCTACTTGGCGCGCACACAAGCCAACTGTCTACAAGTGCACACTTTCCCTCCCTGGTTTCTTGGTTCTCTCTACCATTCAATGAACTGAAAGTTTTCCCGGGAGTAACAAAGGCATCTCCCAGGCAGCCAAAAGAATCCTGTGTTTTGTGACAATAAGGTGCACCATCCTCAGCCAAGTGCCAGGCGAGAGGGGAATCCCTGCCCTATTCTTCAAATGGAACTTGGCAGCTTACAGTTAGTTTCCTTTTCACTTGTTGCATCATCCTCATTGTTGTTGTTAAAGAACCACGTGGTTCTTCATACAATCCCCGATGATGAAATAAAACTAAAATTAGTTGTAGATTTTAACTACGTAGAGGGTTTCCGTTTGAGCTGCTTCACTTCGAACAAGTGCCAGAAACTGCTGCAGAGACAGGAAGCTCGCAGAGAACACCAGCACTAAGACCTACCCAAGTGTCAGTAGAGAGACTGGAGCTGATGCTTATGTAGCAGCTGCTGTCAATGTGTAGTCTGTATATTCTCTTCTCACCCTCGTGCCTGGCTTAACCCACCCATAATCTCGGCATTTATTAGAATTTGGCATTTCCAGCTCAGAGAAATGCCTGGTTTCCAAAGGGAAAAGTAAAACCAGACTCATAACAGACTGGAATCTGTATCAGATAGGGCCAATCTGGAATTTTTGGGAGAGGGAGTCCAGGTAGCACATGGTAGGTGTTGGGTGGGCAACTATAGGGGCCAAATGAAAACTTCCCTTTTACCCTCTGAAGGTTCACTGAAAATCAGCTGACAAAAGGCAGATTAATAGGAGAAAAGGCATACAAATGTATTCGATCACAGTTTTATGTGACATGGGAGCCTTCAGAATGAAGACCCAAAGATACCATCTGATGCTTAAGTTTATGAAAAATGAACAGCCATGTGGAAATATGATCAGACAAAAAGGGTAAGAGCTACAGCTAATAGACTGAGTGCAGAAACCCAGGAAAGCCTGTCTGTGAGGTATGTCGTGGCCTCTTTGTGCAGCATTCCTTCTTTCTGGATATGGGGCAGGACCCTCTCTTGAATGGGGTCTTATGATCTACTGTCAAATAATGTAGGTCAGATAATTTCTTTATGGCCAGTTTTTACACAGAAAAGCAGGGGGAAATTGCAGTAATATATTAGATTTTATGGCTGGCTTTGTGGAAAGAGATTCTGGTTTCTATAACCCACATTGGTTGAGGAAGAAGAATTCTAGTTTCCATAGCTAGCCTCTGGGGAGAATAAGGTGCCAGAGACAGGAGGGCAGGAAAAAGAGAGAAACTTTTGCTTCTGATGCTTTCGTTTGGGGATATTGTTTTCTGAGCCTCAACATAGCCCTGTGTGTCGCTGGGCCATCAATTCATTGAGGGGAACATTGCTACTATGGCTAGGGCTACAGACTGTAGGACCCGCTGCGGGTATTTATATGGGAGAAGAGGAGTAATTAGGGGAGAAAAGTGATATCTTTATCTCACCCATTGCAAGACTCATGGCTAACAGCCCCGTAGAAAAAAGAGAATAACAAGAGAAAACCATAGCAATTGTTTTAACAGAATTTTATATGACAAGGAAGCCTTTAGAAATGAAGATTCAAAGGCCCAGGGAAAATTATGTATTTTTATGTTTAGGTTCAATAAAAAGCAGACAGTCATGTAAAAGTACTCCCAACACCAGAGCTTGGTCAGGCAGGCAAAAAACTTGCACAGGTCAGATAAGCCACCCAGGCATCTGCCACTATAAATAAGTTTCCTGTGTGAGGGACCCCAGTTCATAAGTTGGACAGCTAGGTATTAAGCCATCTGCCAGGTAAAAGAACTGTCCCATGAAAAGCACACTGTAAACACCATGTCCGGCTCCCCTTCACTTCCTATTAGGGCAGGGTTGCTGGACACTCTGGTACTGGAATCCCAAGTTAGCTGGGGTTCTCACTGAAATGAAAAATGCCTTTGATGGGCTTGTCAGCAGACCAGACAAGGCTGAGGAAAAAAATCTCTGAGGTTGATAAATTTAACAATAGAAAGCTCCAAAACTGAAGAGCAAAGAGAGTAAGGACTGGGGGTGGGGGAGGGAGAACAAAATATCCAAGGACCATGCAATAACTACAAAAGCTATTACATACATGTAATGGAAATATCAGAAAGAGAAAAAGATAAAACAGAATGGAAGAAATATTTGAAAAATAATGACTGAGAATTTCCTCAAATTAATGTCAGACATCCATCCACAGATGCAGGAAGCTCAGTGAACACCAACCGGGATAAATGCCAGAAAAACTACACCTAGGCATATCATTTCAAACTGCAGAAAATCAAAGATAAAGAAAAAATCCTGAAAGAAGCCAGAGGGAAAAAATACCTTACCTATAGATAAAAAAGATAATAAGTACATCCAACTTCTCCTTAGGAACCATGCAAACAAAAAGAAAGGGGAGTGAAATAAATCAAGAATTGAGAGAAAAATCCACTGACCTGGAATTCTATATCTTGCAAATTATCCTTTGGAAATGAATGAGATATAGAGACTTTCTCCGACAAACAAAAATTGAGGGAATGTATTACCAGTAGACCTGCCTTGTAAGAAATGTTAAAAGAGTTTTTTTTTTAAGAGAGAGGAAATTTATATAGGTCAGATCAGAAATTCAGATCTAAAGAAAGGAAAAGCATCAGAGAAGGAATAAGTAAAGGTTAAGTAAAAACTGTTTTTTCATCTTAATTGATCTAACATGTAACAGCTTATTCAAAATAACAAGAGCAGCCATGTATTTGATTATGTATATGTATATGTTATGCATACACACGTATATATATATATACTTATGTATGCTTATATATAAGTGAAATGAATAACAGCAATTATACAAGAGACAAGAGGGAAAATTCAGAATATTTTGTTGTTATAAGTTACACAATCTATGAAGCAGTACAGTGTTATTTCAAAGTGGATTTGAATTAGTTGGAAATGTACATTGCAAACTCTAAGGCAACCACTGAAAAAAGTAAAGAAGTATAACTTATATGTTAAGAAAGGAGAGAAAATAGAATTATATAAAATGCTCAATTAAAACCACAAATGGCAGGAAAAGAATGGAGAAAAATTAGGAACAAAAAACAAGGGCAACGAGTAGAAAACAGTTACTTCTACAATATATATATTTTTCTGTTTTAATCTTCATTCTGCCTTGCGTAGCATGGGCAAACATTTCAGGAAGATCTTGTTTGGAGGCTGTTGTTTTGGTGTACAGTTGACCCCTGAACAATGTGAAGGTTAGGGGCAGTGAACTCCCTCACAGTCAAAAATCTATGTATAACTTTTGACTCCCCCAAAACTTAACTATTAATAGTCTCCTGTTGTCCAGAAGCCTTATTGATAACAGTTGATTATATATATTTTGTATGTTATGTGTATTATATACTGCATTCTTACAAAAAAGTAAGCTAGGGAAGAGAAAATGTTATTAAGAAAATCAGGAGAAAGAGAAAATATATTTTACTATTTATTAAGTGGAAGTGGATCATCATAAAGTTCTTCATCCTCATCATCTTCGTGTTGAGTAGGCTGAGGAGGAGGCGGAAGGGAGAGGCTGGTCTTGCTATCTCCGTGTGACAGAGGTGGAAAAGGTGGAGAAGGTGGAATGGGAGGCAGGAGAGACAGGCATACTCAGTGTAACCTGTGGAAATACGCTGTAATTTCTGTGTGACTTTTTTGCCTTTTTGTTTCTTTAAAAATGTTTCTATGTGGTATCAGTCCTTCTTCCACTCTTTGCTTTAGTTTCAGTGCCTGTATCACAGAAGGGCCCAGGCCACGAAAGAAGTCAAAAGCAGTCTTGAATAATCAAAACCCTTCTGCCAGGTTGTCTAATGTCAATTTGAATTCTGGCACTGCTGCTTCTACATCTTCTTCCTCCTCATCTGGCACTGGTTCAGAAGCGCTCATCTCCGTCCAGTCATCTTCTGTTAATTTCTCTGGTGTGGTTCCTTTTAGCTCTTGAATTTTCTCCAAGTTTGAAACCTATCACCCCCCACCTTTTTTGCCATATCCCCAATCTCTTTCATGATTTCCTTGATTGGCTCTGTTGTAAATCCTGTGAAGTCATGCACAACATTTGGACCCAGTTTTCTGCAGCAGGAATTTATTGTGTGGGCTTGATGGCTTTCTCAGCTTTTTCTCTAACAATAATGGCATCTCCAGTGGTATGATCCTTCCAGACTTCCATGATGTTCTCTCTGTTGGAGTTCTCTTCCAGAGCACTGACAATCTTTTCCACAGAGTACTGTGTGTAGAGAGACTTACAGGTCCTTATGAGCCCCTGATCTAAGACTGAATTAGAGACATTGTGTTTGGGGGCAAGTAGACCCTTTTAATGCTTTTGGTATTGAACTCATGGGGTTTGGGTGGCGAAGGGCATTGTCCAATATAAAAAAAAAGTGAAATGTTGTCCTATACTGGCAAGGTACTTCCTGACTTCAGAGACAAAGAATCAATGGAACCAATCCAGAAAAAGTGTTCTTGTTTGTCCAGGCCTTTTTCTTGTACAACTAAAAGACTGGCAGGTGGTGCTTATCTTTTCCCTTCAAGGCTCAGGGTTTAGCAGCTCTATAGATAAGGGTAGGACTAATCATAAACCCGACCACATTTGCACAAAACATTAGAGTTAGCCTATCCCTTCCTGCCTTAAATCCTGGTGCTCACTTCTCTTCCTTACTAATAAACGTCCTTTGTGGAATTTTTTTTTCCAGGATAGGGCATTAAAAACCTGTTTAGGCAGATATCCCTTCTATGCCATAATTTCCTTAATGGCATCTGGGAACTCATCTGCTGCCTCTGGGTCGGCAGAAATTGCTTCTCCTGTTATCTTGACATCAAACCATCCTTTGCCGGCATTAAATTCTCCAGGTTAATTCTCCAGCTTTAGATCTTTCACCATTCTTTTACTTTAATTGTTACATAATAAGTTTTTTCTTGACTCATGTTAGAGTCTATAGGTATGCCCTTCTTATAGCAATCCTACTATAAGCATTGCTATAGAATGCACATAAAAGCTGCCTTTTCAATACAAAATAAAAAGATTTCACAAAAAGTACAAAATTTTTGCACCTGCTAGCATAGCTGCAGGAACAGCTTCACAAGTTTTCTCTATTTTTTTAATAATAGTCCTTACGTTGGATTTGTTTATCTTGAAATGGCAGGCAACTCCATCTGCAGATCTAAATGTATGGTATATTTCAAACAATTTAACTTTTTCGTGCGATGTCATGGCTTTTCTCTGTTTCTTGGCATCACTTTCAGCATCACTAGTGGCACTACATATGGTGTTATTCAGAGTATATGGTATTGCACTAAACACAATAAAAAATACATGAGAACCACAAGAGATCACTTTTTCTGTAATACACAATTTACTGGAGAGATGAACTGCTCATGTGGAGAGGATTAGTGTCACACAGGGTTTTAAGTAAATACTGGCAACACTTGACCTCACTGCAATAGCAACAGGAGGTGGCTACAAAATTATTACAGTAGTACAGTATTACTACAGTTAGTGTTATGCTGTTATGATTTAATACTGCATCTTTATGTTTGTTTACATTTCTTTTAACTGTGAATGGTGCCATGTGTGGTTTGTGTTTATGTGTGTGTTTATAAATTTTAACTTTTCATGGTAGATTTGTACACATTTTTGACAATAAATGATAAAAATAGACTAGTATCTGTATCTATTTTATGCATTCATGATATGTCTAACTTTTTGTTAATTTTTTGATATTTCAAGGCTATGTGGTTCACCTGCAAGTTTTTTCTAAATTGTCACAAATCTCCAAAAATTTTCCAATAAATTTATTGAAAACGTCTGCATATGAGAGGACCCACACAGTTCAAACCCACATTGTTCAAGGGTCAACTGTAATATTTTTTCAACTTTATTGAGGTAAGATTGACAAATAAAAATTGTATATATTTAAAAAGGATACAATGTGATGTTTTGATATACATATACATTGTGAAGTGACTACCACAACTAAGCTAATTAATATATTCATCACTTCATATAATTACTTTTTGTTGTTGTGTTCAGAACACTTGAGATCTACCCTTTTAGCAAATTTCAAATGTACAATACATTATTATTAACTACAGACACCATGCTGTAGGTTTTCAGAGCTAATATACATCGAGTTCATCTTTAAACTGAAAGTTTGTACCCCGTAACCAATATCTCCTTTTTTTTTCTTCTCCCTCCAGCCCCTGGTAACCAGAATTCTACTCTCTGTTGCTAGAGTTGGACTCTTTTTTTCACATTCCACATGTAAATGAGATTGTGCGGTATTTGTCTTTCCGTGCCTGGTTTTTTCACTTAATATAATGTCCTCAAGGTTTACCTACATTGTTACACATGGCAAGATTTCCTTCTTTTATAAGGTTGAATTATATTCCATTACATGTGTGTGTGTGTGTGTGTGTGTGTATTTTCTTAATCCATTCATCTATCGACAGATAGTTGTTTCCATACCTTAACTATTGTGAATAATGCTGCAATGAACATTGGAGTACAAATATCTCTTTGAGATAATGATCTTATTTCCTTGGATATATACCTAGAAATGGGATTTGTGGATCATATGGTAGTTTTATTTTTAATTTTTTTACAAACTTCCATGCTGTTTTCAATAATGGCTAAACCAATTTATATCCCACCCAACAGTGTACAAGGGTTCCCTGGACTTTTCTTGTTGGAAGATTTTTGATAAATGATTCAATCTCCTTCCTTATTATTTGTCTATTAGACTTTTCTATTTATTCATGACTCTGTCTTTATAGGTTATCTAATTTGTTGGTGTATAATCGTTCATAGCAGTTTCCTATGACCCTTTGCATTTCTGTGGTATCAGTTGTAATGTCTCCTTTTTTATTTCTGATTTTATTTGTGTCTTCTCTCTTCTTTCTTTTTCATAATCTAGCTAAAAGTTTATCAATTTTGGTTATCTTTTCAAAAAACCAATTCTTAGCTTTGTTGATCTTTTCTGTGGTTTTTCTAAACTCTATTTCATTTATTTGACATATATTATTTCCTTCCTTCTACTAACTTTGGGCTTAGTTTGTTCTAGCTCCTTGAGGTATAAAGTTAGCTTATTCATTTAAGATCTTTCCCTTTTTTTTTAATATGTAGGACTTTATCGCTATGACTTCCCTCATAACTGGTTTTTCTGCATTCCATTAAGTTTTGTTATGTTGTGTTTCCATTTCTGTTTATCTCAAGGTATTTTCTATTTCCCTTTTGATGTCTTTTATGATTCATTGGTGGTTTAGGGGGATGTTGTTTAATATTCACATATTTGTACATTTTCCAGTTTTCCTTCTGTTATTGATTTCAAGTTTCATATTAATGTGATCAGAAATAGTACTTAATAAGATTCCAAGCCTCTTAAATTTGTTAGGACTTGTTTTGTGGGCAACCTGTAATCTATCAGGGAGAATGCTCTGTGATCCCTTGAGAAGAATGCATGTTCTTCTTCTGTTGGATAGAAGATTTTGTAAGTGTCTGTTAAGTCCTTGTAATGTAAAGTATAACTGAAGTCTAATATTGCCTTATTTTCTCTCTGAATGACCTATCCATTGTTGAAAGAGAAGTCATAAAGTCCCTTACTATTATTGTATCATTGTCTATTTCTCTCTTCAAATCTATTAATATTTGCTTTATATGTTTTGGTGCTCTGACGTTTGGTGCACATATATTTACAATTGCTATACACTGCTGATGAATTTACCTGTTTATATAATGACGTTCCTTTTCTCTTGTTACAATTTTTGACTTAATGTCATTTTGGTTGATATAAGTACAGTTACCTCTGCTATCTTTTGATTACAATTAGCATGGAATCTTTTTTTTTCAGCCTTTCACTTTCAGTCTGTAGGTGTCCTTAAAGCTAAAGTAAGTCTCCTGTAGATGACATATGGTTGTGTTGTGTTTGTTTTAATCTATTCATCCACTATATATTTTTTGATAAGAGAATTTTGTCCTTTTACATTAAAAGTAATTATTGATAGGTAAGGACTTACTATAACCATTTCATTAATTGCTTTCTGATTGTTTTACAGTTCCTTTCTTCTGTTATAGTTGCCTTCCTTAGTGATTTAATGATGTTCTATAGTGGTATACTTTTATTCCTTTCTCTTTATCATTTGTGTATATAAGTTTTTGCTTTGTGGTTACCATGAAGTTTATAAGACTATCTTATAGTTACAATAGTTTATTTTAAGATGACAAAATTTAATTTAATTGCACACAAAAGCTCTATACTTTTATTCTCCTATCATGTTTTATGTTTTTGTTGTCACAATTCATATCTTTTTATATTCTGTATCCATTAACAAATTTTTATAGATATGGTTATTTTTCATACTTTTTTCTTTTAACTTTTATACTAGAGTTATAAGTGATTTACACACCACCACTACAGTATTAGAGAATCCCAAATTTGACCATGTAATTACCTTTACAGTGAGTTTTATTCTTTAATATGTCTTTATGTTACTAATTAGCATCCCTTCATTTCAGCTTGAAAAACTCCCTTTAGCACTTTTTGTGAAGCAGGTCTAGCAATGGTGAACTCCCTCAGCTTTTGTTTGTCTAGGAAATCTTTATTATTCTTCATTCTGAATCATAGGTTTGCTGGGTAAAGTATTTTTAGTTGGTCATTTTTTTTTTCTTTTGGCATTTTGAATATATCATTCCATTCCCTCCAGGCCTGCCAGATTTCTTCTGAGAAAAAAGAAAAGAAAGCAACAGATCAATATCTCTCATAACCAAAGATATAAAAATTTTTAAAATATTAGCAAAGAGAATCTAACAATGTATAAGAAAAATTATATACCACATAGAATTTATTCCGTATAGGCAAAGCTAGTTCAACATTTGAAAATCAATTAATGTAATCTATCACATAAACAGATTAAATAAGAAAATCACATGACCATATCAATAGGTATAGAAAGCTTTTGATAAAATCTAACACCCATTCATGATAAAAACTCTCAGTAAACTAGAAATAGAGGGAAATTTCCTCAAATTGATAAAGAATACCTACAAAAAACCTATAGCTAACATCATATTAAATGATGAGAAATGCAAAGCTTTCCTACTGAGATCAGGAACAAAGCAACAATGTCCTCTCTCACCAATGCTTTTCAGCATCAGACTGGAAGTCTCAGCTAATAAAATGACAAAAAAATAAAAGTATAAAGATTGCAAAGGAAAAGCAAAACTTTCTTTGTCCACAGTTGACATAGAAGGTAACATAGGAGAAAACCTACATGACCTTGGAAATAATTAGTGAGCAAGACTTCATTAAAATATTCTGCTCTGCAAAAGACAATGTCAGGAGAATAAGACAAGTCTCAGAATGGGAGAAAATATTTGCAAAAGACATATTTGATAAAGAACTGTTATCCAAATATACAAAGAACACTTAAGACAACAATAAGAAAATAAACAACTCAATTTTTAAAAGGGGGCCAAAGGCCTTAACAGATAGCTCACTAAAAAAGATACACAGATGGGAAATAGCACATAAAATGATACTCAGCATCATATGTCATCAGGCAGATACAAATTTAAACAACAATGAGATATACCACTACATACCTATTAGAATAACCAAAATCCAGAACACTGATATCACTAAATGCTATTGTGGATGTGGAGCAACAGGAACTCTCATTAATTCTTGGTGAGAATGCAAACTGGTACAGCCACTTTGGAAGACAGTTTGGCAGTTTCTTACAAAACCAAACATACTCTCACCATGCAATCCAGCAGTCTCCTTGGTATTTACCCAAAGGAGTTGAAAACTTATGTCCACGTGAAAACGTGCACATAGATGTTTGTAACAGCTTTATTCATAATTGCCAAAACTTATAAGCAGCCAAGATATCCTTCAGTAGGTGACATCCAGAAAAAAATTTTTTTTGAGACTTGACAATTTTTTTTTTATATTTTGAATGTATGCTTTGTACAAAGGTAACAAAGAAGAATTAACTTACTAGAAAACAAATTGCTAATATCCTCATCGTTTCCTTTAGATTCCAAATCTTTGGATATCGTATTTTCTCTGGTCTTCACATTAATTGGTTTTGGCATCAGAAATGCAGACAATTAAATTATTATTTAGCACTAAAAAGAAATAAGCTATTAAGATTTGAAAAGACATGGAGGAACTTTAAATGCATATTCCTAAGTGTAAGAAACCAGTCTTAAAAGGCTAAATATTGTATAATTCCAAACATAGACTATCCTGGAAAAGGCAAAATTATGGAGATAGTAAAAAGATCAATAGTTTCCAAGGGATGGAGTTGGGGTGGAATGACTAGGCAGAGCACAAAGGATGTTTAGGGCAGTAAAAATACTCTGTATGATTCTTTAATGGTGAGTACATTTATACAAACCCATAGCATGTACAACACCAAGAGTGAACCCTGAGGTAAACTATGGACTTGGGGTGATTACGATGTGTCGAAGTAGGTCATCATTTGTAACAAAGTCACCACTCTTGTGGGGGATGTTGATAATGGGAAAGGCTGTGCATAAGGGGGCTCATGGAATATATGGGAAATCTCTGTACCTCCCTCTCAATTGTGTTATGAACATAAAACTGCTCTAAAAAAAAATAAAGTCTTTAAAAGCAAAAGCAAAAAAAATAGAGGAGAGTCTATGTCTTCTTGGACATAAGTTTTATACCAATCAGCCATAGATAGCCATGAAACAAAACAAATATGACTGCTATACTTCCACTTTTGACAATATTCTGGACTAAATTTAAAAATTCAATTATGGACTTGTACTTAAAGGCCAAGAAAATGATGAAGATGACCTTGTCCTGTCAACACTACTCTTTTTTTTTTTTTAACTAAAATCCACACTTTATTCAGATTTCATTAGTTTTTCGCTACTATTCTTTTTCTGTTTTGGGATCTCGCTCAGAATGCCATATTACGTTTAATTCTCATGTCTCTTTAGGCTCCTCTTGGCTTTGACAGTTTTTCAGACTTTTCTTATTTTTGATGACCTTGACTGTGTTGGGAAGTACCGGTAAGATATATTGTAAGGATTTTAAAAATATTTTTATCATGATTATACTGGGGGTATGGGTTTGGAGAGGAAGACTGCAGGGGGTAAAGTGCTGTTATCCTGATATCAAGGTTATATACCATCAATATCACTATTGATATTATTTAGCCTTTGAATATTTTTTCAATTTAGTGGGTATGTTTTGGTATTTCTCTGATTTCTGAGACTGAGTGTCTCATGTTTAATGGTTATTTAAAGTTTCTCTCTTATTAAGTGTCTGTTTAGATTTTTGTCTATTTCTCTTTCCTACTGATTTATAAGAGTTCTTTTTGTAATCTACATATTAGAATTCTCCTTTTGGGGGCAGTTGCAAATATTTTCTGTCATTCTATGGCCTACCTTTTCTTAATGGTGTCATTAATTTAAAAAAAAAGTCTTACTATTAATGCAATCTAATTAACAATAATTTCTTTGCAGTTAGTACTTTGTGTCTCTTAGACACAAAGAATTTTTTCT
Source organism: Avahi laniger (assembly GCA_963575035.1). Classification (NCBI taxonomy): domain Eukaryota; kingdom Metazoa; phylum Chordata; class Mammalia; order Primates; family Indriidae; genus Avahi; species Avahi laniger. Next base: position 1,673 of record CAUYSK010044895.1, on the reverse strand, counting down.
CTACACTCAACTATATCAAAATATATCCAATAGAAATATTACTAAATTTTTCATGATGGCATGCTTCTATATTATTTTCTAAAAGGTTCAAAGTTTTGCCTTTCCCGTTTAGATTTATAATTCACCTGGAATTATTTTTTGTGTATGGAGTGACATGAGTCCATTTTCATTTTTTATATCTCCTTGTATTAAAAAGGATCATTTCCTTGTTCCACAATGCCATTTTTTTCATAAATCATGTACATATATCCATATATGGGTCTGTTTCTGAGCTTTTTACTTTATTCTGTCAGTCTCAATGTCTATCCCTGCACACCACATGCCTCACTTAATATAGCTTTGTTATAAGCTTTGGTATTTAGTAGAGCAGTCTTTCCCATTTTGTTCTTCAAGAGTGTTTTTGTTATTCTTGTTTTTTTGGGCTCCTACATAAATTGCAGAATAAGACTGTCAAGTTAAAAAAACAGCTTTTTTGGGTGAATTCATTCACTCTATAAATTTATGTGGAAATAAATTATACATTTATAATATTGAGACTTCCAGTTGATGAACATGGTATGTCTCTCCATTTCTTCATTTACTTAGATCTTCATTACTTTCTCTCAGTTACAATTTATACTTTTCTTTATAGCAGTCTTGTACTTTTTTCCCTAGATTAATTCCCAAGAAGTTCATTTTTATGTATTATCAATGTTATTATTTTTAAAATGTCACTTTCCAATTTTTTCTTGCTAGTGTAAGTGAAGGTAATTGATTGTTAATATTGCCTTATGTTTAGTGACCCTACTAAATTCATTTTTAAATTCTAATAGTTTATATATAAATTCTTTTATATTGTGTAGGTACACAATTATATCATCTGAAGATAATGTTTTAAAAATCTGACATGGTCAGCAAGAGATTTGAATAGGTCTTCACAAAGAAAATATCCAAATGGCCAATAAATATATGAAAAGATGCTGAAACTTATTAATATCAGGGAGATGCAAATTAAAACTACAATGAGCTATCACTATGCAACACTAGAATGGCTGAAATTAAAAAGCTTGACAATATCAAGGGATGGCAAGAATGTGATACAACAGGAACTCTCGTGCACTGATAATGAGAATGTAAATTGGTACAAACTTTTAAGAAGTCTATTCAATATTATCTGCTGAATCTGAACATACGCATATTCTGTGACCCAATTACTTCATTCTAGACATATATCCAACAGAAATATGTACTAATGTGCAGCAAAAGATACTGACAAGGGTTTTCTCAGCAGCATTAATTATAATGGCCAAAATTATTTTTATAAAACCAGCAAATGTTCATCAGTAGTAGAAAGGATAAATCACTGTGGTGTACTTCTGAATGGAATGTGACATATTAATGCAAATTAATAAACTGTAACTGCAGACAACAGCATAGATGAATCTTATAGACATTCAATTTAGGGAAAGAAGCCATTTATTCAAAGTTCACAAACAAGCAGAACAGATGTCTAGTAGTGGGATTGCTGGATAAAATAGTATATCTATTTTTAGGTCTTTGAGATATCTCCAAATTACTTTTCACAGAGGTTGTACTAATTTGCAGTCCCACCAGCAATGTAAGAGTGTTCTTATCTCTCCACAATAAAAACATTCTGTAATAAAGACATCTGCATCAGAATGTTTATGGCAACA
>CAUYSK010044894.1:0-17129 GCA_963575035.1 Avahi laniger | reverse complement strand
ATTGCTTGAGCCCAGGTGTTTTAGGTTTCTTTTAGCTAGTTTGGCGCAATGGCACTCACACTAGCCAGGGAAAAATAGTGTTACACTGCATAAAAAAAAAAAAAAAAAAAAAAAAATTTAAAGAAAAAAAAATAATGATGCTCTAAGGGAAGGGAAAAAAGGCAGCAGGAGGAAAAGAAAGTAATAAAGAGAGATGTGATCAAAACTTCACGAGTCATACACAGTTTTCTAAGTGGTTATAGTTTTTAAACCTCAAATACATGAGAGGTAGAGAGGACTAAGAGGGGCCATGAGAATTTTGATTATTTTTGCTTTATTCTGTCCATCCATATTTGTCAGTTTATTTTATTTTTTTAAGACAGAGTTCCACTCTGTTGCCAAGGTTGGAGTGCAGTAGCATGATCACAGCTCACTACAGCCTTGAACTGCTAGGGTCAAGTGATCCTCCTGTCTCAGCCTCCTGAATAGGAAGAGGTTACAGGTCTGCACCACCATGCCTAGCTAATTTTTTTTTTGTAGAGACAGGGTCTTGCTATGTTGCCCAAGCTGGGCTCAAGCGACTCTCGCACCTTGGCCTCTGAAAGTGCTAAGAATACGGGTGTCCCTACTTGCCAGTTTAAAAGTAGACACAGGTCTCATGGGATGATTTCCCCACCAAAATCTAATATTTATCTGCCTCAAGAGATAACTATTAACATAAAAATGGAGACACTAAAAATGCAGATCCTGGGTAAAGAAAAAGGGGAAAGGGGAGCAATCATTTGTATCTTAAGTAGTCATCAGGACAAAATAAACTAATAAGCAAAAGGCATTTCAGACCACAGATCAAATCACAACCCAAAACTCTTAACTTGTGCATTACCTGGACTTGTACACTTACCTAGACAAAATTACCCATAGTGCATTCAAATTAATTTTGTCAAACTCTGGGTCTTCAGCCTTAGCGGTAATATTCCCTCCTTTAAGATTCTTTCCTATATTCTTTCTAGTAATATTTTAGGCTCAACCCTCCCCTGTGCAAGTACTAACCAGGCCTGACCCTGCTTAGCTTCTGAGATCAGACAAGATAGGGCACATTCAGGGCAGTATGGCACAGACCAGGCTCAACATTCTCTAAGAAACTTTATCTAAGATCTATATTCTCCTCCTCTCTTTTCGAAGATAAAAATTTTAAACAAGAATGAATGATTGAGAAAAGCTGAAACATACAAATTGGCCAACATATTCAACAGTGAGCATGTCCTTCTACCTATAACGTTAGTGCTTTAACTTACATTTGAGACTTTATAGTCCCTTGGTTCTGAAATCTAACTGTACTCATAAAGGTATTCAAATAACCTCATTAAGCATTACTTAAAAAAAAAAACAAACCATGATTCTAATTTTAGAAACTTCAAAATAAAAGGAGTTATTACTACACGTTTTTGCTGTCGAGACTCTATAAATATTCTTTCAGGAGCAAGATCCTATCTCAAAAAGAAAGAAAAGAAAGAAGGAAAAGAAAAGAAAGAAGGAAAAGAAAAGAAAAGAAAACAAAAGAAAGAAAGAGGCCGGGTGCGGTGGCTCACGCCTGTAATCCTAGCACTCTGGGAGGCCGAGGCAAGGGGATTGTTTGAGCTCAGGAGTTAGAGACCAGCCTGAGCAACAGGGAGACCCCGTCTCTACCAAAAATAGAAAGAAATTAATTGGACAGCTAAAAATATATATATAAAAAAAAAATTAGCCAGGCATGGTGTCGCACACCTGTAGTCCCAGCTACTTGGGAGGCTGAGGCAGTAGGATTGCTTGAGCCCAGGAGTGTGAGGTTGCTGTGAGCTAGGCTGACGCCATGGCACTCACTCCAGCCAGGGCAACAACGTGAGACTCTGTCTCAAAAAAAAAAAAAAAAGTATATATATATATATATATATATATACATAATTGAAAATGCATCTAGTATTTCACTATTAAGTATGCTGGCTTGAGATAGATATTTGCTGATTTGAGATATATGTATATATAAAGGTTAATATTTACCCACATAAAGAAATCAATGATTTTTGTATTTTCCATAGTGACCAATTAGAGAATGAAAAATAGATCCCATTAATGACAGCAAGAAAACATATTAACTATAAATAACCTTAATAAGAAAATATGCATTATATATATGAAGATCACAAAACTTTAGTGCAGAGCACTAAAAAAAAGGTTTAATTAGTGTAACAACATACTAATTTCTAGTTGAAAGAACTCCAACTTGCAAAGATAATCAATTCTCCATAAATTAATATATAAGTTCAATGCATTACAAATAAAACTCCCAGGAGGACTTTTATGTAAACTGATAAGCTGTTTCTGAAGTTCATCTGACAGAGAAAGTGCTTGAGTACAATTTGTAGTTAAGACACTTCAAAAGGGGGTACTTCCCCTAAGAAGAATCAAAATATATAAACTATAATAATTTTGAAAGTGTAGCAGTCATGAAGGAAAGACAAATGTATCAGTGATACTGAAAAGAGAGTCTAGAAATATATATGTGTGTGTTTGTAAAAATTCATATATATATTAAATATAATATATATAGCAATGTTAGCTGTCCATATCAATGGGAAAATGTAGACTACAAATGAAAAGTGCTGAAATAATTAGCAATCTAAAATAAAATTGAAATTTTTACCTTATATCATACACACAAAATAACAAATGGATTTAAGACCTAAACATAACAAGCTAAATTATGAAAGAATTAGAATACAATATGAGAGGTTTACTTATACATATTATTTAGGACATGTTAAGGTTTTCTCAAGAAAGATATGAAATCCAGAAGCAAGGTATGCAAAAACAGATCTTTAACTATAAAAAATGTTAAAATTGGTATTAGAGAAATGATCTGAAAATGAAGATAAATTGCAAATTAAAGACAGAAATTTAAAAATAGAGCATACAGAGAAGGCAAAAAGTTAACATCCTATATATATAGATAGGTAGCTAAACACTCTCACACAAAGTAATGTAATTTAAAGCACATTGAAAAGGACATTTTATGAATAATCTCTTAATCATCATAACAGATGAGGAATTGTTGCACACAGAGGTCAAGTGACTTGCTCAAGGTCACACAGCTTACCAGTTGTGGAGGCTGGATTTGAATCCAGGCAGTTTCTCTATAGCTGTACTCTGAAACACCATGATTTCCTGCCTCCTAAAACTCAAGCTAACCAACACTGCATGTGAAAAATTGAAATTCACACAATTTTACCTTTTGAAAGGCAATTGAATAATAGTTATAAACATTTAACACCTAAATTACGTTTACCCTTCAAATCAGCAATTCCCCTTATTTTCATTAGTGTACAAGGACATTTCTACACTGTGACATTATTTGTAATGTATTTGGTGTATTATTTTACAGCATTGTTTCTCTGTGACTATGGGTATATAAAGTTTCATTCACAAATTGAGTCATAGTACACGTATATGTATTACACATTAGAACTTACCAAATTGAGTCATATTATAGACACACTGTACAGGTACTGCACATTAGCACACTTTCGTGTTCAGTAGGGTTCTGGGAGGATATACTCCAGTCTGGTACTCACCTTTTGGGAAGTGGCAAATGAGGGAGGTAGGTGTGGGGACTTCCACTTTTTGATATATAGATTTCTGTGCTATTAAATTTTTATAGTGAGTTTGTGGTAAATAAAAAATAATGAAAAGTTATTCTCCTGCTAAGAGTTTTTAAAGAGGCGATTTTTTAGTTGGTGAAGAATGAATTTTGCATCTTATCCATTATTTTTTTCTCATCTATTGAGATTATATAATTTTTCTTATTTAGCTGATTGATTTAAAATGTCATATTAATAGATTTTCTTAATATTAAATGATTCTTGAATTCATATGATAAAGTCTTCTTTTTTTCTTTTTCATAGTTCAATGTTCCATCAATCTATAATAAAACTTTATGGTTAGTATTTATTTAAATTTTTCAGATTGATTTTCATATACAAGATGGGTCTATATCTTTTTTTCTGGTATTTTTGTTAGGTTATAGTCATTGCCTTATGCTGGCTTTATATAACAAAATGAGCTTGAATGATTTTCATTTTTTTATATACTTCACCAAAATTCATGTGGTGATGAAATTAGCTATTACTTAGAAGTCTAAGGAAAATTACCAGTAAAATCAATTTTTATAATGATTCTTTGTTAAGTCAAAAACATTTTTTGTATCTTCAAAGTTTCTCTTACTTTTTGAATTATTGGTCACATCTATTTTTCTAGAAATTTAAATTTAATCTAACTTTTAAATTTTTATTGCACACAGTATACTCCTAGAATTTATAATTCTCTCTATATACTATGGTCCTTTACTAATTTCATTTTTGTTCTTCTTTTATTGATTAGATTTTCTAGAGATTTGCCTACTTTCTCTTTTTTTCTCCCCAAGATTCAGCTCTTATTTTTCTAAGGATTAAAATTTGAATGTTTGCTTTAATTTACATTTTTGAAACATTTACTTTTGACATTACTCATTAGTTTGTTTTCTTAAAGAAACCTTTTAAGGAAATATGCGTGTGTTTCATTCTTCTTCCTTAGATTTGCTATATAGATGCAACGTTAATAATTTCATTTTGTTTATGCAAAACTGGTCATCCACAAAGTTAAAATTATGCCATTAGCTGCTGTCCCCATTTCATGTAGAGTGGCAATTTTAATGAATATGTAAATATGATGATTACTTTTGAAAAAATACATATATGTTTACAAATAAATAGCTTGCTTGGTTGTTGCTCTTCTTACAGAATCATAGACGCATTAAATGGAACTGATTATGGAGTTGGTATATGAAATAAAATAGTTTGCTTAAGAAAGAAAAGCATTTCAGTATCTTACTAGAAATGGCTAGACTGAAGGAAAGAGCTCTACGCCCTTAACCAGCACCTGTGCAGTGAGGAAGACAAAGGACATGTGCTTACACAGAGATAAAAGGAAAGGCATTCTCGGAACCAGAAATTGCATACTTCCTTATATCTGTGGCAGTCCATCCACCTTATTTCTCACCTGGTGGCTGCTGAACCATTTCTGAAGATCACTTCTATTAAACAGCTGAATTTCTCCATGATAGTAATTCACGACCACCTAGCCCAGTGTTTTGAATTCATCAAATTGTACCGTTAGGTGGAGAGACTTGGAGCATGGCTTGGAAAATTATGTCCTTTTGGAAATAAGAATTGAAATTCCAGATAAGAGAAATGCTGTATCGTGCCACAGGACAACAATGAGTTAGCACAGGGTTGTGGAGAGGTTCTCAGCTCAAAAGTCAGATAGAACTCTGCTTAACCCTGGCTCCATGGCTCTAGGAGTGCATCCATAGGCAAGGCAGTAAGCCTGAATTTCAGTACTTCTGTCTGATAATGGGAATGATACTACTTACCTTTGAGGATTAAACATAAACTATATGTAAAACCTTTTTAGAACTGTCTATAAAACACTTCTAATGCACTTCAAATACATGGTAAATCTATTTTTGTATGATTATGTAACTATCATTTCAAAAAAGAGATCCAATGTCTTTTGTGGTTTCCAACTGAAGGCATCCCTGACACCCCTCAGTCATATCCTTGGCACGTTTCTGTCATTCAGCACTGTAATTACTTTTACGACACAGGCAATTCAGTTCCACAAACATTTACCAAGTGCCTGTTCTGCTTAAGACTGGAGACTAGGTGATAGAGATACAAGAATGGGAGAAATGAGGCTCCTCTTTTAACAAATGTAGATTCTATCCATCAGATTCACAACCTGATTACTTGACCCAAATAATTCTGATTAGCAAACACCATATGTCCAGCATTGTCCTCTAAGTTTAATTTGCCTGCGGCATTATTCCTCTGAGTGCCATGGATTTTTACTGCTCTCATATATTTGACTTGTCTCACTTTTATGTGAAATCAGATGTGAAAACAAGAAGAACCTGGGAAGAACTCTCGGCCCTTCAGTGGTCCAAAGTGGAAACAGTTACATTTTATTAAAAATGAAGGAGTTTAGCAAAGCTTTGTGAAACAGAAATGGTATGGGAGCTCAGCAGGTCATGGAAATGCCTTCAGAAGAATTTGCTGAAGGACTCTTTTGGAGAATAAAGACCAAAGATCAGTCATTCGCAGGATAAAAGATACAGTGTTTTTCAACTTAGCTTGTTCAGTGTCATAAATAAACAGGGATATTGTGTATGTGGACTGGTTTGGCTCTGCAGATTAGAGAGGGAAGGAAACATATAATTTCTACATGTGAAAGAAATGTGTGGGGAGTATAATAAACTTTCATATTTTGGGGGGTAGGAAGTGGATTTCCATCCAGTATTTATTTATGTGAAATCCTCCAGGATTCTGTGAATTAATCTTTCCTGTCTATTGTGACATGTTTGATTTAAAAGGAATTCAAGTTCATCTGTTTGAAAAACAAAATTTGCTATCACTATCTGTTTTTCTTTTCTCTGTCAGAAAACACTGAGAACTAGATTTAAAATGAGTTTATAAAATCACAATTTCCATACATTTATTTAACACCCCCACATAATACAACATACAGTGAAAACCCAAAATAAATATGTAAAGGTAATTTAGATCAGAAAATATTGGTTTTTTTTTTATGGATGAATAAGGAAAAAGAAATAACAGATAAGGCACATAAAAGCTTTGGTATACTTTTTGAGCTGTGCTATACAAGATGTCCTAACGAGTAAGGAAAATCTGAATTAGATTATTTTCAGTTATCTGTGGACACATATCTGCTGTGTGGTATGATCGTAAATACACAGGCTGATAAATAGAAATGTGGAAAGGGGTGGGGAACCTGTGGCCTTGGGGCCCCACGTGGCCTTCTGCACCCCTGAGTGCAGCCTTTTGACTGAATCCAAATTTTACAGAACAAATCCTTTTAGTAAAGTTTGGATTTGGTTGAGAGGCCTTGAGACTACAGTTCCCCATAAACATATTTCCTAATTTTGTTAATGCAATTCTGTGTGCATGTTCTTTCTAGATTATTTTTTCCAGGAATATGCTACTTTGAGACACAATATTACAGACACAATTCTCACGTTATAGACTTATTGCAATTTATTCCTTTTTTCTGAATGTTTGGCCTTCTGAGTTTTTCCTAGATAAAAATCACAAAGTAGAGTCAGAGTGTCTGCTAGCATTACCTCATGTGACCGATTAAGTAAAATGTTAATGTGGACACATCCAGCAATATTTGAAGCATAGCACTACACAGAGGAAATGTGTAGTAATGCTCTATGCTAGCTGTAGCTGTGCCGAGGAATGGATTTTAAGAGATTTATGTCAAACAGGAGTAAGTCCACAGAAAACACCACGATGATGAAGAGGCATTCAAAACCTCCTAATCTGAGAAATATGGAAGGAATTGGTAATGTTTCACCTGGACATAAGACTAATTAAAAACTACTACAGCTTTTAAACATTTGAAAGAACAGCATTTAGAGGGGTAATTACACATGAGCCACAATGAGTACAACTTGATCTAACATATAGAAGAAATCGGGCTGTAGATTTTTTTGGCTCAACGTAAGGAGATACTCTCTTACAGTTAGAATTGTCCAAGAATGACCATGCAGCCTTAGGAGGTGGGGTGCTCAGGCTTGCACTCAGCAGGGACACCGTAAAGGCAAGTGCAGGCAGCCTTAAAAAATTGCAGGATGACATGACAAATAAGAGGTGAACCTAGAGACTTTGTGAATTCCACAACAAATTACCATATTAAAATAAGCATCCATATAAAACAGAAATTTTCCATGGCTCTATACACAAGATTCTTATTTCCAGCAGTATAATAAAAACCTGGTATTATTTCAACAAGTGCTTTTGAAATTCTTTAGGACTGCTCTATAAGTATTTTTACATGTAACCCAGATAACAGAATCTCTAAGTGAATGGTTCGCTCCTTCGAAAAATAAAAATGAACTAACAAATGACCTTTAATCGATAAACGTTTTAGTAGTGACAGGGTAGTAAGAGCCATGACAAATCTAGACTTTATAGATAGAGCAGTGGCACATGCTGACATTCAAAGTTTATTGTTTTATATACAAATTTCGGCTACTGTCCTTATGGTATTAGTATATTCACCCTGAAATAATACTGAAAAATAATAGCTATCTTTTTTAAGGCAGCTTACTCTGTGCCAGGTACATGTATGCCTCATGGTGACCCTGTGGAGTAAGTACTATTATTACTAAACTATTATTATTATAAAGAAAAAAGTTGAGGCTATAAGAAGTGAAGCACCTTACCAAGTCAGTGTGGCAGAAATATCTAGTTCAGAACATATCACTTTCTTCTGTTTTTGGGCAAAAAGAAATGTTACATTTCCCGGCTATCCTTGCAGTTAGATGTGAACATGTGACAAAAAATTGTAGTCTCTGGAAGTTTGGGTGCTTATATGAGATAGCATGTGAAATGCCAGCCAATAACATCACCCCCTTTTTGTTTTATGTAGGCTTTTTATCAAGCCTTTAACCATGTGATTCTGCTATTAGGTCCTAGCTAATTGAAGAAGGACTTTTCTGACCCAGGAGAGGACATCTATAGGTTGGCCAGTGGTCCATGAGGGGGTCTGCCTAAAGATTTCAGTCCAATTGGAGTGCCTTAAGCTGGGATGCTGTCTGGTCAACTCAGTGGGATGCTCTTTCTTGGTGAATATAAATATGAGACATATAGAGAAGTAATCAGCAAACACTAGAGCAACAGATGCTAAGGGATTCACAGAAGCAAAACAGTCAGCAAGGCCGTGAAGTGGAAAAAGTAGAATTGACAGTGCTGTGCGATTGTTAGAGAAGAGTAGCTCTCCTTCCTCCTGCCCCATGTGATTTATATTGAAACACCCTGCCCATTGACAAAAGCTATTGGTTTTCTATTGTTACTGTACTAAATTACCACAAACTTAGTGGTTTGAAACAATACAAAATTATTATCTTACGGTGCTGGAATTCATAAATCTGAAATCAGTCTTCTTCAGTTAAAATCAAGGTGTCAGCAGGCTGCACTCTGGTCTGGAGGCTCTGGGGGAATCCATTTTCTCCCTGTTTAACTTCTAGAAGCAATCTTCATTCCTTGGCTCATGGCCCCTTTCCATCTTCAAAACAAGCAATGGCAGTCAAGCCTTTCTCACAAAGCCATTTCTCTGGTTCTGCCTCCTCCATTTAAAGACCCTTTTGATTACAATGAGTCCACTCAAAGTATCCAGGTTAATCTTATTTTAAAGTCAGCTGATTAGCATACTTAATTGCATCTACAACCTTAGTTGTAGTTATGCAACTACAACCTTAGTTTTTTTTTGTCACAATGGATAACATATTCACAGGTTCCAAGGACTAGGATGTAGACATCTTTGGGGGCCATTATTTAGGTTGTCTTCTACATCAACTGTAATATAAGTGGGCTTTTTTTTGCAAATATTAAACTGTAGATATTAAACTCAGCTTATTTTTTCCTTGTGACCATCTACCACTAACACTTGGCAATGAGGTTTAAGGCCCTACGACATGCATTGCTTAATAGATAATCTACTTAGCAAGCATAGGTAGTTCACGGTGATTTAAGCATGGAATCTTGAAGCAGGAAAAGACAGTGTGTGAACTCCTACAACGTCTCAAATTTGAGCATGTTAAATGATTTGTTCAGTACTCAGAACCATGGAGTGTTACAATAATCCAAGCATTATTCAGATCCAAGTGACAAATAAGGCACCATAGATAATTTTTAGTAAATTATTTATATACTGGTGTTTTCAAGAAGATAAACCTAAATGTGAGTATATTCCATTGCTCACAGGAGAACACAATTATTAACAGAATATCACTGTGAGAGTTGGAATTGACTATAGAAGTTCTATCCTACAATTTCTCAAGTGAGCACTAACTCCCTTACATCACTTTCCTTAAAAGCATTCTCGTTCTCTGATAGATCTATCAAATAATGAGGATCTCACTACTCTCTGGAGTCACTGGATTATTTTGATTGTTGTCTGGGATGATTTATGCATAAACTTGGTAATTAAACATGTGTGTTTATCTATGTTTCACTCCTAAAGTGACAGTAAGGGACTACAAAAAGCAAGATACCAACCCACAAGGATAAATGAATGGAGAAGAAACAGTACACAAGAGAGAAAACACAGTTTTGGAAGATGAAAAATGAATGGAAGAGTGGCAACTGCCTTAGCAGAAGTTGGAACATAAGTGTCTGTAGAGAGTGAAAAGCCTGAGAAGCAAGGTAAAGAACCCTGCAGATCTCCAGAAAAGCTGAGGACTTGAGGACCCCAGGTATTTTGGGAAGTGCATGAGGCTACCTCAGGGCAGGTGGATTGGCCGAAAGTTGTTCACAAAGCAGTTAGACTTTGATCTCCATCCCTACATGTTGAGTTTCTGGATTCAGTGACACCAGGCATAATGGAGTAAACTGTCAATGACCCTACCCCAAAATCTAAAGTCAATATGCACTGGCCATTAACACAGAGCTTCCAGTAATATTTTTAGTGTGTTACTTGTGATTATGCACAGATAGCCAAGAATCACATTTCAGGAAAGCCTCTAACACAAAACTTAGAGATGAAAACCAATAGAAAAGAATTGAGAAGTTTCTGTTCGTGTCCTCTGCCCACTTTTTGATAGGGTTTTTTGTTTTTTTCTTACTGATTTTCTTGAGTTCTATATAGATTACAGTTATCAGCCCTTTATCAGATGTGTAACATGTGAATATCTTCTCCCATTCTGTAGGCTGTCTGTTTGCTCTTGTGATAGTTTCCTTGGCTGTGCAGAAGTTTTTTAATTTGATCAGGTTCCATTTATTTATTTTTGTTGTTGTTGTGATTGCTTTTGGGGTCTTCTTCATAAATTCTTAAGTTCCCATCAATACATGAGTGGATTAATAAAATGTGGTATATGTATACCACGGAGTTCTACTCAGCCACAAAAAACAATGGTAATATAGCACCTCTTATGTTATCCTGGACAGAGCTGGAACTCATTCTACTAAGTGAAGTACCCCAAGAATGGAAAAACAAACACCACATGTACTCACCGTCAAATTGGTATTAACTGATCAACACTTGAGTGCACATATAGTAATAACATTCATCGGGAGTCCAACAGATGGGATGGGGGAAAAGGGGATGGGTATATACACATGTAATGGGTATGGTGCACACCACATAGGGGATGGAATGCTTGAAGTTCTGACTTGGGTGGGGCAAAGGCAATATACGTAACCTAAACATTTGTACCCCCATAATATACTGAAATAAAAAACAATTAAAAAAAGAAAAGAATTGAGCACAGAAAGAGCCAATACGATAGAGAATTTAGGAAAAAAAATTCAAAAATACTGTTAATCTCAAAGAGAAAACAATACATCCACAAAACAAGAAGGACAATTAGAGAACAGTAAAAGGTTCATGGAAATTACCAAAGAAACAAAACATGAATATATTCTAGAGGAGCGAGACATGTGTCCCTGGATTGAAAGAGCTCACAAAATATCCATCACAATGAATAATAAATAAATCAAAACTCATATCTGGAAACATCACAGAACTTCAGAATATCAGGGATAAAAGGTCCTGGAAACTTCCTAAGTGGGTTGAGGTGGGCATGAAACAGTGCATATACATAAAAATGAAAAACATAATTACAATAGTAACTCTGGATATTAAAAGAGTAGAACGATATCTACAGAGTTATAAGTAAAAATTGTTTCAACCTGGAATCCTATACCCAGGGTAGCAGACAGACACTTAGAGTGGCTGTCATGATCCCTGACTCCTGGTGTTCCTGCTCTTGTGTGATTCCTCACCCTTCAGAGTGGGTAGACCTGTGACTTTCTTCTAATTAATAGAATGCAGTAGAGGTAACAGGTTGTACATGATTGCTTGATTATATTACACACAATTGTAGCAACCATCTTGTGGGGTCTTTCTTTTTTGGCTTTGAAAAGCCAAGTCGCCATACTGGGAAACTCCACATGACAAAGAACCTCTTCAAGCTAAAGGTGGTCTCTGGCTGACTATCAACAAGAAACTGAAGCACTCAGTCCTATAACTAACCAAAAGAAACTGAATACTTCCAATAACCTGTGTGAGTTCAGAAGCCAATCCTTCCCCAGTCAAGCCTCAGATGAGACTGAAACCTTAGAAGACATTTTGATTACAGACTCGTAACCCACAGACACTGTATTGGTTTAAGCTGCTAAATTTGTGGTAATATTGTTACATAGCAATAGATAACTAATATACCTGACAAAATTATTCAGTGGTGAGGGTAGAATTAAAACATCTTTGGACATATTAGGCCTAAATAATCTTGATGAAATTCAACTCTCCTGAGCTCTGTGGTTTGTCAAAACTGGATGGCATTCGGGAGAATCTAAGCTGTGAAAGAGTAGTGAGTGACAAAAATAGGCACCCCCCCCAAAAAAAAAACAGACTTGCTTATCATAATTACAGAGGGAGCATTTTGTTGTGTGTAACATCAGAGCACTGTACCATGCAAACAGTACGCAAATAAATAGATATGTGAAAGGATTAGTGAAACAGAACTCTTAGAAACCCAAAGCAACCTAGTGCAGACTGCATTTGTAGTCATATAGCCAACATTACCATAATCAGTGGTATCCTCAACTGCAAAGGAGGATACGTGGGTGTTTGTATACATTCCATTTGCCCCACTCCCACCCCAGTTCTCAAAAGACTAGTTATGCTTCTTTGTACAACATGAATTAGATGATATTTTCTCTTGCCTTTAAACTCCACATGGCTTTAACTCTCATTCCACTCTAATTACAATTTGTTCCCTCTTCAGGGCCTTTGTGCTTACTGTGCCCTTGGCCTTGAGCAGATATTTGCATGGCTCACGCCCTCACATCACTCAGCTTTGCTTAAGCATCACCACCAAGGGAAGCTTTCTTTTGCTGTGATGTCTCAAGTACTAATCCCTTACCTTGATTTATTTTTCCTTGGAGTTCTTATCATTTTTTATTGATTTTTGTACCTCCCCCAATTGTAAGCTCTTTGAAGAAGAGATTTTTTTTTTTATTGTTCTATCCCAAGACCCATATAGGAGGTGAACAATTAATATTTAACTGAATTGATTAAATTTCAAAGTAAAATATTCAGGTTCCTCCAAGTACAGAATGAGAAATAATAAATAGATAATCTCAACTGGATTTCATTCTACATACTATTTAACATTTTTCTGAATGTGCAGATTTGATTCAAAAAATTAAATGCAAGAAAGTAATAGACAGATCCAGTGCTAAAGACATTTAAGGTAATTAGAATGGAATACAGACTTTCCATTCTCTCCATAATTATGAATTTATATCATTTTAATCATCAAATACATTTTCCCAACTGTGTCTTCTAAATAGTCACAAAACATGAAAGTAAAGACAGGGTAGCGACTGGTATTATGCTATTTGTTTTTGACCTTCTGGGCATTATTAACTCTAAACAAGAGAATGTTTTCCTTAATGTATTGGAGTATTAGGCAGAATGTAAGGGAACATTTACCCCTCTTCTGATCATCACATTTAATCGAAATGAAAGCATTGCACTGTGCGTTAGAGGAAGTAGATGGAATCTGTGAAGTAATTCCATCCCCTGCTAGTTAATTTTTTTTTTAAGTTAAATTTGTACCTCATTGCCTGGCATTAATGATTTTTTAGTAATATAAAGAGTAGATGAGAAGTGAAGAACTAGCTTCTAAGTGATTCGAAAAGCCAGCAGACCATTAGGAGAAGAGTTGAGTTTGCAAGCTCTTCCCAGGGTTATGCCTAACAAGATACAGCCAAGTAAATGAAGGCTGGCTTTTCAGAAGCCATTCTTACTGCAGGATAGATTCTACATGGGCTTGGAAATTGGACAAATGGTGTTATTCCCTCTACTGGTAATACTAGGCTTCTAATTCGATTCTTCCAACTCACCTATAGAGTTCTAGAATTTATAAAATGAGAGTAATCATACTTGAATCCCACTAGTCTTTCAATAGACAAAATATTGAAGACAACCATAATGATGAGTACCATTATCATATCATATCATATCATACTCATGTCCCAGCTAATTCCTATTGATATTTCACAAACTCAAAGTTTAGACTTTGACTAGGCTTGCCAACCATCCTGGTTTGCCCAGGACTTTCTGGTTCTAGCACTGAAAATCCTACCTTCCAGGAAACCTCTTACTCCCAGGTAAACCAGGACAACTGACCATGGTAAGGCATTCTCTTGGTTTGCATTCTTGGCAGGACCCTAATTAAAACTGTGGCAAGTTGTTTGAAATTAAAAGTGCTGTAGTTTTTCCTTCCAGAAGATTCTCATTTCCACTGCAATTATCTATATAAGTATAGATACTGTTGCTACACCATAACCACAAAGAGTAAGTCACAAAACTGCTTTAGCCTGAGGATAAACATTCAACACTTATTGAACACTCTTGTTTAGGAATTCTCTTCCTAGGATTTAGAGGTGTTAAAGATGTGTATATAAAGATGTCCATTAAATTATTATTTATAATAGCAAAAATTGAGAATCAAATGTCCACAGTGGAGATTAATTGAGATAACTTATATCATATAATAGAAGACTACATAGCCATTTCAATTACATTTTTTTGCAAGCTATCTAATGACAAGGCAAAAGGCTTCTAAAATAGTTTTAGAAGATACATCTTCTAATAATAGATAGAAAATTGTGTCTATTTCACAAAAAAAAGACTAGAAGGAAATATATAAAAATGTTAATAGTAGATTATCTTTGGATGATATTATGAGTTATTTTTTTCATTTTTGTGTCTTTATAAATTTAATATTTTCTTCATAATCATCATAATAAAATAATAATTGAGAAAACCATTAATAACTTGTTTAGCGGTTCTTCAACTTTAGTTGCCTAAACAGTGTCTGGGTACTTTTTTAAGCCAGATTTTTTAAAATTAATTTATTAAGTATAAATACATTTAAAAATTAACTTGAAAATAATTTAAAATTTTGTAATAGTTGATTTTTTCCTCAGATGATTGCTTTCCTCTTATACAAGTCTATCATTATACCTTTTAATAAGTAGTTGTAGTTTTCAAAATACAATTCTTACATGTTTTGTATTACCATTATTTGGATTCCTCTGCACTATTGTTAGGATTATTAATATTATTTCTTTCAACTTTCTACTGCTTGTGAATAGTAAAGTGATTTTGGTTTTGTTTCTGATTTTAAATGTAGATTTTATTTTAGTCACGATATTGAAAATATTATTATTTTTCCCCCTGTTGATGTTATTGAATTTTATAAGAAGACAATTAAACCTGTAAGTAAGGATACTTCTGTTATTTTGGAAAAGTTATTATGGAAAAAATATAATTTTGTCTGCTTCTTACTTGTTTCATATCTTACTTTACTTTTCAAAACCTCTAACAGTTTTAAGTAAAACGGTTATTCTTTGTGATTTTACTGGAAAAGTCTCTAGGGTTTCATTATTAACTATGAGATTGATAGTGTGAGGAAAAAATATTATCCTGGATAGAGCTAGAGCCCATTCAACTAAGTGAAGTATCACAAGAAAGGAAAAACAAGCACCACATGTACTCACCATCAAATTGGTATTAACTGATCAACGCTTAAGTGTACATATGGTAGTAACATTCATTTTGTGTTGGGCAGGTGGGAGGGGTGCCGTGTGCACTGTCTGGGGGATGGACACGCTTGAAGCTCTGACTCGGATGGGGCAAAGACAATATATGCAACGTAAACATGTGTACTCCTGTAATATGCTGAAATAAAAAAAATACTCAGATTTTCTGATTCTAACTTTAAATATTCTATCTAAATCAAAGTATGAGTAAGGTTCTGAAAACTGGAATTTAAACAATATGCTGGAAGTTTGTAATACATGTGCCATGAATCTCTTGGAGAAACATTAACTGGAAGTGTGTCTGTCTATCTTTAGCCTATTTGTCTTTTCTATTATCTATCAAGTTGTTCTAACATGCAGGTAGATGAAGTGGTCCTATAATCAGTGGAATGTCAAGGGACCATCACCGACCCAACTGAAGTTACCTCAGCAACTGATGGATGATTGACAGTTTATCATTGGATCCTTATTCCTTTAGCCTGTGGTTTATCACCGAGGGATTGCATCAGAATCACTTTTGGAGCTTTGTGAATGCGTGCACACATTCATGCACATACATGCACACACACACATACATAGATTTCCACATTCAAACCTCTAAAATCAGAATCTTGCAGTAAGAGGCTGAAAGTGTACATTGAAATGACTCATTAGGTGATTCTGATATTTACTCGTTAAGAACTACAGTATCTTCCCAACGTCTTCATTTAGAATTCTTAAGGTTTCATCAGTTTACCGGACTTTAAGCTGTAGTACCAGGCTGTAGTAACTAAGACAGCTTGGTATTGGCAGAAAAATAGAGACATTGACCTCTGGAACAGGACTGAGAATCCATCCCAGCCTTTTTAAAGGGAAAAGCTGAAATCAGTAAGACATAGAAGTTGAGCTTTTAAGATATAAGTCTGAGAGTTTTTTAATTAAAAAGCAAACAGCTTAGTGAGTTAAAATTAATACACTATGTCATTTCATTAAGAGAAAATTAATATTTTAAGAAAACTTTGTTGTTTTAACCAAAAATTTTTTTAATTATAGCCAATTTGATTACATACAAAATTTCTTCATAAATTTTCTTTTGTGAACCTTCCTCATGTTGACTTGCACCGACCATCCGCGACATACTCAAGCTTTCTGTCTCTGTCCTAAATTTCTCTTCTCTCAAACAACCAGTCATTTGAGGACAAAAAACCCTTCCACACATGATCCTTTCCCATACAATATCACTTTCCTTTCTATTTAACCTTCCTACCAACAGTGTATTTCTACATTCACAGCATAGAGTTAGGATTTTAGGCCTAGATAAAGGGGAAAAGAAGGTTGTATGTAAAGTCTCAGTTAACTCTTTTTCCAAGAGCCTGTAAAAGGAAGTCCGTGGTGTTAAAGGAGTTAAATGCTTAACTTAACCTTAAGATCTCTCCCATTAAGGGGTGGGGTGACTGGGAGGCA
>CAUYSK010044891.1:0-17289 GCA_963575035.1 Avahi laniger | reverse complement strand
AATTTTTCTATTTTTTGTAGAGACAGGATCTTGCTATGTTGCCCATACTGGCCTCAAGCAATCCTCTCACCTTGGCCCCATTGCAACTTTTTCAGTGATGAAGCTGGTTCCTGGGCATTGTGGGAGTTTAATAGACATTTATTGAAAGAATGAAGTATGGCAGAGAGAGTCTTATTTGCAGAGAGAGGAGATGTGAGCTCTGTACACAGAGCCACTACTAAATAGCTGTGCTTTTTTGGGCGATTCGTTTACTCTGTCAGCCTTGGTTTACCCATCTGTAAAAGGAGGATTCCATATTCAAGCACTTTTTTCCCTCTAGACAGTGTTTCCTGGGGTCCTGGGATTTCTAGGAAGTGCCCCTGAACTGTAGAATGCAGAAATTCAAGAGCTGGGGGCTCTCAGTCCTTTATTCCCACTTTCCAAATAAAGAACTCTACTTATCTCTGTTGTATATATTGGGACACTATGAAAAATTTTATTTAGAAAATGACCCAATGCTTAAAAACAGTTGAAAACCCAAAATTTAAATTGGAAAATTTCTAAGGCAGCTTTCCGCACTCACTGCCTGAATTGTTCTTACCCCAGAATCCTCCCTTCATCCAAGGTTTTGCTTAAGTGTTACCTCCTCAGAGAGACCCCCCTTGAGCACTGCAACTCTTGGTATAATTTGCATATATTGCCTGTAATTATTCTCCATCCTGTGTGGCAGATGTTAGTGTATAAATCCTATCTCCCAACACCATAGGTTCTTTGGGAATGAGGGCCATATAATGTATATCCTCTCCCTAATTTTAATCAGTATTTAATATAGGGCCAGAGATGTAATGAATGTCAGCATACAACTCATTCATTCACAAATCTTTAGTGAGCACCTTACAATGGTTATTCTACACTAGACACTTGACATCCTCAAGTCTCTAAAGATACCACTTAATTCCTTTACCTTTAAAAGGGGGAAGAGTATTTTCTTCAAAGGTCTGTTTGTATTAAATGAGAATAGCAAAGCTGCGGTGAGATGCAGAGTCTGGGCAGTGGGCAAGGTTCACTCACTGTCTGGATGGTTAGGGCCATGTCCCTCCCCTACTTAAAAATCCTTCAGTGGCTCCCTGTTGCCTGAAAGATTGAACTAGACACTTCTCACGGTGCCTGACTGTCCTGCCCAGCTGCTCTCCCATCTCTCTTCCCCTGCTACCCTTCGGAAAATCCTTCCCCAGTCCAAGTGGTTCCCCCGCTCCTTCCCCAGTTGCCCTGGGGTTTTTCTGCTAAAACTAATATGGACTATGATTCTCTTCCCTTTGGATTACAAGCTATAGGAGAGTAGGCCTGGGCTGCTGGTGCTCTTCTTTCCCATGAAAAAGCCTGTATGTAGCAGGAGAAAATCAGGTTCGCATGCAAAGTTAAGCAGAGACAGAGCTTGGCGACAGAGGGAGAGAGAACTGATGCTATGATTTGAGCCCCTAGACCCACTCAAAGTGTTAAGGCTGTTGTCAGGATTAAATGAATTAATAAATGCATACAAATAAAAATGTACATAAGAGTGTACATGCTCAATAACTGTTTGCTATCTTTATTCATGTCTCAATGTATACTATTTCTATGTATTCTCATCTTATTTTTCCAACTGGATTGTAAGGTTTTGAAAGTGGGTACTAGGTCTTGCTCATCATCTCTGTCCCTCCAACTATTAGGACGGTGCCTGGCTATACTAAGGTTCCATAACCCACATTGAAGGGGATCAGCACATTCTGTTTCCTGTGAGACACAGCTAGTATGTGACTTCAGCCTCATCTTTCTAAAAATGTCTGTGATTTTGGTAGTAGAATTGTGACATTTACTCCTAAGATGTAGAAAGCATCTTTTGTCTGTGGTTTGGTTTGGTTAATTTCAGAGTGTTCTGACGTAGGCTAAGCTGCCTTGGTGCTGCTTTTATGCAAAAACTGTTTTTATTATTATTTTTCATCATGCAAAGTGCATTGTCTTTTGAGAGAGAGCTGCAGTTAGACAATTTTTCTAGAGTCACATTTGAAAAAAAAAGGGCCAGGCACAGTGGCTCGTGCCTGTAAACCCAGAACTTTGGGAGACCAAGGTAGGAGGATCGCTTGAGGCCAGGAATTCAAGATCAACATGCACAACATAGTGAGATCCCGTTTCTACAAGAAATAGAAAAGTTATCCGAGTGTGGTGGCGTGTGCCTCTAGTCTCAGCCACTGAAGAGGCTGAGGCAGGAGGATCACTTAAGCCCAGGAATTTGAGGCTGCAGTGAGCTATGATGATGCTGCTGTACTTTAGCCTGGGTAACAGAGTGAGACCATATTGCAAAAAAAAAAAAATAGATCAGTAAGAAAAGATTCCCAACTCCTTGAGTTATGCTTGGAAAGATAAAACTGCTCCCAGTGCTAAGCTTTGAAAAGACCAAATCGCTCTCAAATTCCATAACATTTTATTCCGGCACTAGATTCAGCAGCACCTGCTTTTAAAGGAAGAATTTTTTATTATTTTAAAAGAAGTTTTGACTAGTTCCTTTTGCATTTCATGCTATTTCATGTTATTCATGTTATTCAAAGAGTACTTTATTGATTAAAGTTTATAATCATATTATTTCAACAGCCCCCTATCCATTTGTGGAAGATACAGTGAGTTATTTATGTAAAAAGGTACTTTTGAGTTCAGGACATTTTGGCTAATCTGCCTATTTTAGAATATGTTCAGCACAGTTAGGCCAAGCATCATGTATATAATTAACTTTACAAAGATGATATTTCCTGCAGACACTTTGGAATACGTTGCAATTTAAGTTTATTAGTTATTTTTGCTTAGCATGATGAAGTTATTTTTCCCATAGAAGTAGTATAAAACATTTATTTCTGTTTCTAGACTAATTCATAAACTTTATTCAGCCCAGATGTTAGAAGAAGCATATTGGTACAACCACCTACACAAAGTGTACCATCCCTTTGTTAAGTAGATTCTGAGCCTCAACTAATAGTATCTAAAACCATCTTTATTTGGTTGTAGGTGAGATATTCACAACCTGGGCAATTTTTAAATACAGTTTGAGAACAAAATTGTCTATCGTGTTGAGTTTCTTAACTGTCACTATTAAAGCTTTATGTCTTGCCTTTTAAAGATTAATACATGACTCACACATTGTCACTTATTTAATAATAACTGTGTTTAGTGAACAGTGTTTGTTTACTTATAAAGAGTTTAGTGATTCTTAAGTTCTACCCATTTATTCTCAGAGCAAATGAAGTGAATCAAGAGATTCTCCAAGATTGTAAAGCTCTGGTGACTTTGAGTATATGCACCATTCATTGCCAACAGATCCACAAATAAATGTTTTTTTGAATAAATTAATTGTTTTTCTTTCTTCTTTTGCATTCTTTTTCATTTCTTTCCTTCTTTCCTTCCTTCCTTTCTTCCTCCCTCCCTCCTTCCCTCTCTCCTCTCCTTTCTTCCATAATTTTCTTCCCTTCTTTTCCATTTCCCTCTCTCTTTTTCTCATTGCTTCCAAGGAAAGGGGTATGGCATGGTGACCTTGTTAGGGGAAACCACAAGCTTGTTGAATTGAATTTACAGTGCCTTGAATTTTTGGCTAAAGTTTAGAATAGCCAGACATGTCTGGATATAAACTGTTCCCCCAAAGTGAGATAATACTTCAACTTCTCTATTTATGGTTAATTTAAAAATTAGGCCAGATGCTTTGTCATTATTTTTTTCCGGTGGGGGTGAAATGCAAGGAAGCATTTTATTCTACAGTTGTTGAGGACCAAGCCTTTGACCCACCCCTGAATCCTGACAAGTGTAAATGAATCTCCCTTGAGAGGACAGTCCCTGGCCTGTGACACTTCTGAATCAGTGGGATCATGAACTATAAGCAAATGGGATCAAATTAATGGGGTAATGGTGTTTTTATGGATTTTCAAAAAGAACCAGACACATGAAAACCTTATAAATGGAAGAACTAAGGTGATTCTTAGAAACAGCCCCCTAGAGTCTAGTTCCTTCCTATCTTTTCCTTTAAATGCCATGACAAAAGTTAAAAGGGATCAGTCCTGCCTCCCCCCCACCAGCCCCTCTCTAAACACTGGGCATCTCCTCTGAAAGTGAATAAAAACCTTTCGGGATGGGAATGTGTTCAAAGAAAAGAAGTACAGGAAAAAAGAGTGTTTGAAGAGTCTGAGCATGTATGTGGGTGGGTGTGAGTGTGTGTGTGGGGGGGTGCCTACGTGTGTGTAGCATGTGTGAGTATGCATGCACATGTCTGTGAGGCGTGTCAAAGTGCATGCCTGTGAACACGTTTGCGTGTGTGTGTGTGTGTGTGTGTGTGTGTGTGTGTGTGTGTGTGTGTGGTGATCGAGGGCTGCGGGCGGGAGAGGCTGCTTCGCTCAGCCAGTGGCGGAGCAGTCAGCACACAACTAGTAGTGAGAAAGGAAGCTCAGAAGAGACTGGGAAGAGAAGCAACCGACCTTGTTAACAAAAGCTCAGTTTTGTCCCTGCGGACCCAACCAGCAGGAGGGACGGTGAGCGGTGGCTTTCCGCCAGGGAGGTGGGGCTCCCTGTAAACAGTCGAAGGCATCTTTATCATGCCCTTCGCAGGAGGGGAAGTTTTCAAAGCCGCAGCAGCAGCCTTGGAGAAGACCCGCAAAGAGAGTGCAGTGCGTATGTGAACTTCAATTCTGTATTTTTCTGTTGGGTGAGTTAATGGATTTTTAGTACAAAGAAAACTCAAACTCAGCTGACCTGAAAGACTGGAATTTCAGCTCTCTTCCTTCTCTGGGTTATTTTTCTCCCCCTTCCTCTCAAAGCCCTTTAAACCAGATTACTGGGTCAGTGACTTTTATCCTGCTCACCAGTTCCAAGGGGTTCTAGCTTTTTGGCATGGGAAGGAAAACCACTACCTGTAAGTATCTTCTTTATGTACTTCCTCTCAAACTGGCTGCGAATGTTGTTAGCGGAATGCCCCAGAGGTTGTTTGTGTAGTATCATTAACACCAGGTAACAATGCAAGAAGTGTGCAGCATTGGCTTGAAAAAGTTTAATTCTTGTGTTAACTCAGAAGGTGGTAACTTGCAGTGTTAACAAACCAAATGCCAGAAATGGGATTTTCTTTATTATCAGACACAAATTTCTAACTCTCTTTCTGAATCCATCCCCAAGGGCACTCACCAATGAAATAACCATTTTTTTAATTTTGTAATTTTTTCCTCAAAATTTAGAATGTTTCTTCTCAGCTAAATGAAATGGCAAATGGAAAAGATGTAAAAATTAACAAAACAGGTAATATCCTCATGGTATAAAAACATGGAAATCTGGATGAGTTAATTTCTGGATAACTTTGCTTTAGTTATTTATATTTGGGTATATATTTTTTAAAAACATGACCTCTATTTTATGAGGATGAGCGATAGTGTTGGGGAAGCAAAGAAATCACATTGTTCTGAAGTTGTGCACTGATCTTTAGGCTCTTTCTGCTCATGACTAGAATTTGGTCCAGAGACTTGGTGCTATAGTAAATAGTTTCTTTAAGTTTTCATCTGGATAACAGAAATCATGGTCAAAGCATTTAATTTTAGTTTCTGTTTTTTTCGCTATTGCACCCAATCTTGTTGCGTGGTGTGCATTACAAAGCTTAAAAAGAGCATTTCTGGGGCTGCTTGGTGTTTGGAGCCTGGGAGTCTTGCTGGAGAGATTAACCTTTTCAGGGCTGTTTCACAGACCAGACCTAGTGATCCAAAGGCTTTTTAGGTTTTTGCTGTGGGAAAACTGATACTGCTGTTCCAGGCTGGGTAAAGATGGAAGAGTCGCTCCTTAGCTTCCTGCCTACAATTGAGAAAAGTGCCTTCAGTGCAACTCTAGCAAAATGCTAACTACTTTTGCTCTCTCTCTCCATCAGGGGTTCTCAAAACTTAAGGTGTGTAAGAACCAGCAGGGTGCTTAGTGAAAAGGCAGGTTCTCAGTCCCCAGTCCCAAAGGATTTTAGACCTGGGGTGGGGCCAGGAATCTGCCCAGGTGATTCTAACGCGGGTGAGACCACTCTTGGGTAAATAAACACCGCTCTACATTGTCGTTGGCAATTAAATTCTTGCCATGTATGTGGTTAATATTAAACCTCATATCTAAATAATAAATCTGAGTTTGAGCGGATGTTGAGCATAACTTAGGTGCAACGTGGTTTTGCATGCTTGGCTGACAAACCAAGGCTTTTTAACCAGCTTTCCCACCAACTTCATCTTTTTTTTTTTGCTTCCTTTTTCATCTCTGCCTTTTCATTCCCATGAGTGAGAAAAGGAGATGGACAAAGCTACTTGGATACTCTGCTACCTTGCATCCACATGTTGGGTTATATGGCCTGATCTGCCCCCACACAGCTAAGCAATGTTTGTCTTAGAAACTTTAAACCGAGGGCTGTTCTTAATTCCTTACCAGCCTCCTGGGGATGCTTGGGCTAGGCTTTGTTGGGCTAAACTGGGCTGGATTTCTTGGAACTGTTCAGGAGGAGCCTTATTCTTAGAAACGCAGTTTGGATTGGACCAACCCACAGGAATTAGGAAAAACAGGAATG
Source organism: Avahi laniger (assembly GCA_963575035.1). NCBI lineage: Eukaryota > Metazoa > Chordata > Mammalia > Primates > Indriidae > Avahi > Avahi laniger. The sequence continues at coordinate 10,724 of CAUYSK010044891.1, read as the reverse complement.
ATTCCTTCATCATGTTAGGTCCTCATTTGACAACATGTGAAAGTCAGAACTCATCCTCTATTCCCGTCCCCACATTTTATAGCATTTAATAATTATAGGATGTGATCATCAGAGACCCTTCCTTTCTTCTCTCTACTCCTTCCTAGCATTTGGCGGTACGTGCTACAAGCCAGGCGCAGTGCTAGTTTCTAAGGATTCCAAATGACCAGTGTGAATAGTGCGTGCAGGGTTCTGGTTCTCGTGACATTTCAGATCTTAGCTGTTGCTGACCGATCTTAGATAAGCCACCCAATCCCCCTAAGCTTCACTTTCTCCATCAGCCAAATAAGTTGAATTAAATGAGTTTTGGTACCTTTCTAGCTCTGATATTCTGACATTGGATATGACTCAGTCTCCTAAATGCAGATATGGGGTACGGGAGCTTTGCAGCATTTATGTTAACCACAGGCACAAAAATATGACTTACTGCCTTTCTTCAAAAATTTTCAAATATATTTCTTTCTGTCAAAAAGGATCATAACCACTGGTATATTGAGTTAGAAAAACTCGACCTTTTCAAGGTACACAGCCATTCTTCACAATAGATTCCTGTAACTCTCCAGAAAGGCTGTTTCCTTGGGACGGGTTACATGGGAGGGCAGCCTCTTATCTTGTCTGAATCTGATGTTGCTGCTCCTTTGGAGAGCTGGGTGGTCTGAACAGGGCTTGACAGCTACCCTACAAGCACAGCTTGCAATCTGACCCTTTCATTCAAGGAATTCAACAGCTTTTGTGCTACCAGGTGAGAGGATCAGAGAAGTCTGAGGGGCTGGGAAAAACAAAAAACAAAACCAAACAAAACCCTCGCTCCCTAATGAATTCTTGTCTGTACTATTATGTATTTTGTCTGTAATGTGGTATCTCTTACTGTGGTGACTGGGGCACCATTTCGAAGGGCTCTAAAACTTGGCCATCAAGATAGGAAATTATAGCTGTTGTCTATGTGCTTTTCTGACAAACGTAGCCTGCAGCTGTCTGAAGATATGTTTGGATGGGAAATGAGTACAGGGATCTTGCAAAGTTAGGATATTTTAAACCAAATGTTCTTTGCCTCTCGGTAAGTTTTTACAGGAGAAGACAAAAATAGTTTACACCTGCCTATTTATGGGGTGAGTGATATTTGGGGAAAATGTGTATTAAAAGATGATACCAAAAATTCTCCTTTTGTGCATCATCCAAAGGCTGCTAAGATTGCATGTCATTCTTCACTCTCAACTTTATCCTTGAAACTTTCTTATCTGGCTCCCTAGTGACAGAGGGCAGATAAATACTCCAGGACCTGGGTGTTCTATCTCCCTGGGACTCATCTCTGCGTTCTATCAAGCGTTATCAGCTGCTCTGTCCTTATAAATGCTCCCTTGCGTTATTCTCTTAAAACAAATAAGCCACAACTTTGTCTCATGAGGTCACACTTAGTGGCATGGTATCTTCATTCCAAGGCCTACATTTCTTGTTAGCACAAACATTCTTCAGTTTGTAAGTTATAAACCAAAACCAATGTAAAGTTAGAAAAATTTCAGAAAGGATAGAATTCCCCATATGAAACGTCATCCAAATGTTTACAAATTGTAGGTGTTTCCTATCAAATCCCTTTCGTACCCCAGATTTGTTTTTTTGGCAAATAATCCTACTCCTTAGAAAGATAATAATGCAACAGCACAATAACAATACTTTAATTCTGTTTCATATAAAAAGTTTCCCCTTTGTTATAACATGGTAGATGTTTCTGTTTTATCCAATATTGATTGTTTTGAAACCAAAGGTAGCATTGATACAAGTCCTGAATGTTAAAACAGGTGTAGCAGAAAAAAAAATGGCGTTTGAATAAATCTTAACTGGGTTCTAATCCTAGGCTGCAACGTTCTTTGGTTCTGTAATGTTGGCCAAGTTTCTTAGCCAGTTTCCTCAGGAGTAAAAGGAGGGGATTGATACTCAACCTCACTAGATGTTTGTGCATGGTGCAGGACAAGTGTTCAATAAATATTTCTTCTTTGGGAGAGGGCGAATACAAGTGTGAAGGTTGGGAAGAAGTCTACATGTGAGAAGCTACTTAATTTATAGGTGAAAATAAAAAAGAAATAAGAAATAAAGCCTTACTCCAGATCCCACTGACTGGGCAGAACAGATCTCAGCTCACTGCTGCCCGGCCTTTAACTCTAATCCATAGCCTTGCTCTTACTTGATTCTTTCTCATAGACTGAAAGTCTGGAACAGACCGTCAGCTTATAGACCACCAAAGTGATTAATATGGTGTGATCAAGGGCAATGTGAAAATCATTTTGTCCTCATCTCTTCCTGACCTTCTAAGAATCAGAGACTTTTATAGCTGTTTTGGATAAATGCATAATAAGATGACTCATTTTGTTTTTCTCAGGATTTTGCTCTATTGTATCAGAGGGCCCAATCTCAGGGGGAAGTATTTGTTGGAGAATTTGAAACTCTGGGGTTGCACCATGGTAAGCCTATGAACTATCACCAAAGGAAGGACACAGCCTTTCAAACATGTGGAGGAGCACATGCTCTCTCTTTTCCACGATTTATTCTTAGAGGCCTGATGGTTGCATCGGGGTTAGTCACTCAACTGATATTTCTTGAGCTTCTCTGTGCAAGACTCAACAGCCAGCACTGGAGAAACTTGGGTGAGGAGAACAGTCATGATTTTTCTTCAGGGAGCTTACAGACCAGGAGGGAGGGCAGCCATTGCTTTTAAATGGCTGAAATAAATAATAAAATGTCGGTAGGTGTGCAACATATGGCAAGGTGGATTGCAGGATTCTACCAGATAAAACTGGTCTAGGAGATTGAGACCTGAAGGATGGGTAGAATTCAGCCAGGGAAATGGGGTGGTTGGTGGGAGTGGGGAAGGGCATTCATGGCGGCTGAACCCGCACGGACAAAGTATGCAGAGGCTTAGAAGCCTCGGTGGGCAGGGCGGTGAGTTGAATGAAGGGACGAAGTCCAGCTTGACTAGCATGTCAATCAATGGCAAGGGGATTCACGCACAGAGAGGATGGAGAGATGGGCAGGGGATAGTTGTTAAGGGAAATCCAGTCTCACAGTTCAAAGGGACCCCAGAAAATACCTAATGCACACTTCCTTCCTGAAACAAAGAACTCTGTTCTGTGTTTATACCTCAGCCCTTACCATTATTACATAGCACTGAGGGAAACTTCCTTCCAAAAGCGAGTTGAGGCTTCCACCCATTCTCCCTGGTTCTGCATCCTAGAACCACAGAGTGAAGTCATTCCTCCTTCAAATACCTGGAGACAGATTTTCTTTTTAACTGCTGCCAAAGCAGATCTACTCTTTTCCATACATGTGCAATGGACTTTTGGAAATAGAGAGTTACACATTATTGCTCATTGAAAGCTAATTTACTGGCTTGAGTGTGTCATTCCAGCCTCCATTATCAAGGCTGTGAATCTTGATTGTGTCCTCAGTGATAATAGTTAACCCTCTTGGATTTGTGCTGTCTGTGAATTGGATACGCTTGTCTTCTGTATCTTTGTTTAAAGATTTAGAAAAATATTTAAGCAGAGAGAACCAAAAACAGAGCTATGGGGCCCAGCTCTAGATGTTTCCAATGAGAGAAATGATGTCCCCAAACCTCTCTTTTATTCTTTTTTTAAAGAAAGTAGTACCAGTTCACTAGTTTCTAGAACCCAAAATCATAGAAATGTCTAAGTTTTAATGAGAAGAGCTCAATTATATTAATGTGTGTTGGTGTTTTTGTTTTGACAAGAATGCTAAAGGCGCAGTAATTGCTGATATCATTTATTGGTACATATATTGAATGCAACAGACGATTTTGGTCTCCTGCCTTCAAAACACATAACTAGATAGATACACCACCAGGTGGGATGTGACAAATGCCCTGTGAGGGGTTTAACTCAAATATGATTCTTTTGCAGTGGCAGGAAGGGAATCTTTCCAAATGGAGCGATCACATCTTAGGGCATCCTGGAGGAGGCATCACATCTTAGGGCATCCATGAGGGGTTAATAAATGGGAAGGATGTCAGTAAGGATGGAAACAAAGACATTCCTGGCAATATAAAATAGCCCCCTTTAACACGAATTCATTGTCATTTAATGCAATGGGATGTAACGACCCACTGTTCCCCAGCAGTGAAGGCATCAACAGTCCATTTCAATTGCCTTTTGCTTTCCTCATCTTTCATTATTCTTACTTTCTTTTTCTTTTCTTTTAATATTTTCTTTGGTTTAAGAAAATCAGTGTCCTCCTAACCAAATGTCATAGCTCGGCAACTTTAATCTCCTCAATGACTGTGGCCTCTCTTACTAAGCTCTGCCTATGTTCACACATTAGATCCGAATGAAACCACACAGCTTTTTATAAAAACGATTTTACTTAAATATTGAAAAACAGTCACTGTCTCAAGCCCTTAGAAATTTTGGAACGCTCAAAATGTTGCTGCTGCTGGAGGTAATGATTGGTGATTAAAAGGTTATTTGAAGGTGATTTATCAGTAGGAGGAGAACAAGAGTCGAATGGCCATTTGGCTACATTAAATAGCAGTCAAAGAGTTTAACATTGCATTTTATATCCTATTCTTAATCCTGTTGACCATGCAACCATGTCAAGACCTCCTTTTGGTATTAGTTAGGCATTACTAAGGCATTACTACAGCAAAAGGAAATAGAATAAAACATGTAGCCATATAAACCCACATTAAAAATCAGTTTACGATGCACTCTGGACTTAGAGTTTGGCTGCAGGATAGGGCAACAGGGAAGCTTCTTCAGGCGAGACTGAGGACTAGCTTTGCACTTTTATAGGTTTTTTCAAAAACCCCAGATGGAACTCATTTTATCTTCCTCATGTTAAGCCTGTTTGGTGCTGACTCAACTGCCCGAGCTAGGAGGGAACAGTGTGCCACGTGTACCATTTCACATTAGAGATGCAATGATCGCTGCTGAATTGCTTTATTGGGACTTACTGGTCTTCCTTTACTCCTGATGAGGAGACATTTCCTGATCTGTGGCTTCGTAAATTGCTTTGGTGGCAGGCCCCTTATGGTGCATGCAGATGACAGGCTATTGGACTCACTGGTGGGGACTCTGGGGTCCTTGAGTATCCCTTCCCCACCTTAGTGTTTGCCTGTGTTAAGAATGGCAAATGATGACAACTGTGTGAGCGGATGGAGACACGGGCAGAATCACATGGTGTTCCACAGAAGGCTTGCAGCCACTTCCCAAAGCCTAGGGCCTCATCTCTGAATTGTTAGCTCTGTGGCCAGGGAGATCTGAAATCAAGAGTGTAAGATGATGCCGCGGTAAGAAGCACATGTGCCAGGAGTGATGGCAGTTGAATTTCTCTATTAATTTAAAACAACAACAACAAAAACTATCTTTACAACAACCCTATGAAGTCAATATTACAACTCCTCACTGTACAGTTGATGAATTCAAGGCTGAGAAAATCTACAATATATGTTATATTGTAGGTTGAGGTTCTTTCCATGGACAACAAAGTGTTCAAAAAATAAGCAATGTAGTCAAAGTGCTTATCCTTAGTTTATATGTGTAAATGAGATCTACCTACAAAGGGATGCTTGAGCTAAAGATTATGACGTGTTATGCATTATTATCATGTTTTCTCTTTATGTAAAAAAATATACCTTTTGTTTTAGAAAAAGGAATTGACTCCTTTTTTTCCTTCAAAAGACTGAATTTTTGTTTTTTGTTATTGAGTAGAAAGAGACAGATTGTTTAACCCAAAGAGAAGGCTGAGACAGTGAGATGGACATAAATGAACAAGATCGAGGGCCATGAACACGTTAGGGATTATTCTAAGAGGAATAGGATAATGGTCAGTGTTTCACTGAAGAATTGATAAGAAGTAATTGGTACATTAGGAACACAGAGGGGAATTACACTTTGGAATGATGCGAGAGATTTTTAATTTACAGATCAGAAGGTTTGAATTTTTGTGCTTTGCAGCAGATGATTAAGCAGATAGCCTCAAATATTCTAGTCTGATCAATTATGAGTTTGCAGGTAATAATTTTAGGGCGATCTGTTACTTCCTGCCTAAATCAAAATACCCATTGCCATCTCATCTTGAAATATCATATTATGAAAAAGAACGAGTGGAAAAGCATTAGCCTTGTGAGTAATAAAATTTATTGCTATGGTGTATATATACACCTTTGTCTCTAAAGATTCACAGCAAGGGAAAAAGTTAAAATGCAACAGAAACCAGTGGTAGTACAAAATTTTACTAATTAAACTTTATGTTATTTCTTGCATTTCAGACTTTGCTTCCTTTCTGAAAATTTTACTAATGCAGAAAGCCGCTGACTATTGTACGTACACCTCACACATGTGACTGGCTTCCTAGGAATAGCTGTCCTAGCTAGGCCGTCGATGAAAAGTTCCCTCATCACGCCTCACTTGGAGTTTCATGCATTTCTGTACCCTAAGTGCCAGACCCTCTCTGTCTAGGGCCATTCTATCTTCCCCTCCGCCTCCCCAGACCTCCCCAACCACCTCCGCACTGGGTCCTGCTCCCAGGCTCTTCCTGGCACTGATCTTGGTGGTAGTGTCCTCAGCCCTTGTCCCAACGCCTGGCTCTACACTGACCGACAGACTTACCGTGTCTGATGGGTTTGCAGACATGCCAAAGAACCTAATTTCAGTCTCTGCGCACTAAACCTCTTTTACCTCATTTTATAGTTAGAGGAAAAGAAAATAAAGTACGGTTATTTACAGCACTCGATCTCAATCCTGGTTGCTCCTGGAATACTTTTATATTCGGATGCCTGGAGCCACTCTGACAAATTAAATCAGAAAATCTGGGAGTGGTGCTTGGGTGATGGGAATGTGAAGCTAGACAGGGGACTCACTAGTTTAAGGGTGGCATTACGAGCAACTCTCTCATCTTAGTGTGTTTCCCAGTGTCATTAATAGCTCAGACCCTCCTAGGCTCTCGAGTGGACTGTTTGCTTCCTTCCCAGGCGGAGGGGAGGTGTGAAGCTGTGAGAGTGAAGTTTATTTTGCAGACAGTACTTTTCCCCAGGCCATGGGAGCCAGCCCCACGTTGCACAACTCCAGGGGCACCATTCACACTGACGTTTGTGTAAAAACGATAAATGTGCCCTAGAATTTGGTGCTCTGAACTGAGCAAAACCAATTAAAGCAGTCTTACCACCTTTGGTCAACACTCTAAAGGCCAGATACAATAGTATGTTTTTCCACAGAAATATCTTCCACCATGATGAATTTCTGAGGTGCCCAGGGACATTGTGCCTTGAGGAAATACGTTTCTACTTCTAGACAAATTACCTGCAAACCAACATTTTGAATCTAGCGTATTTGTGTCTTGGAGACTCTAAGAAAGTGTTTTAGCCAAGACTGTCTGTGTGTTCCATATTTTTTTCTCCTTAAAAATGTTTCTCTGACTTATTGGTGTTTGCAATTCTTATATTATGTCATTCTTCTACATTGCTATATCCTCCTCCTCATATTTACCTGACAATAAGACATCTAATCATACTTTCAGATACTTTATTTGCGGCCTGATGATGTTTATGGAGATTTTGCTTTTGAACCAGTGCTTGAAGCATTTCTAATCCCACTGCCTGAGAACACCCTCCCACCCCCACCCCTCCACAGCCCACCCCAAATTCTGCCAAAGTAAGCAGATCGAGTTTCGCTTTTCTTAATGCCATTAAGCACAGCGAGCCAGGACTGCATCAGGGACTCAGGCATTCGCAGCAGGACTAACGCTGGCGCTGGCACGGGTGTGCATTCACACGTGGGGTCTCAACATGGGGAGTGTCCTGCGTGCCACTTGAGTGGCATTTGAGTAGCTGTGGATATGCAGATCCCCAGAAAGGACAAAACTGTCAAGCCTGCTGAGACCATGCTCAGTCCCCAAACACCAGGAAGTGTGATAAGCAAGAGCTCACCATGGTTTGCCTTGTTTCTTTTTTGTTGCTAACGGTCCTGCACTGCTCTGGAGAAGATTTTCTAGCTCTGCTGGGTGTCACAGGAGAGTCAATTCAACGTAAATCTTGAGGCATGTCAAAGGATGGCTGAACTAATGAATTTTTATAAATTAATAAGTTTAATATTTGAGCAGTTTTATAAGAAGATCGAGCAGGAAGTCCAGAGTGCCAGTACACCTCGCCTCCAGTTCCGGAGTCCCCTAGTAATCACGTCTTGAATAATGTGATGCATTTGTTACAACAGATGGACCAATTATTAGAGCTAAAGCCCATAGTTTATAGTGGGGCTCACTCTTCGTATTGTACATTCTGTGGGTTTTGACAAATGTTTAATGACATGCATTCACCATTACAGTAGTAACTTTTAAAATTAGTTTTAGAAAAAGCTTCCTTCAGCAGGCCTGGGGTAGAAGGGGCAGGCAGGGAGCTAACTTAGGCTGTGCCATGCTGTGTGTATGCATATCACATTGAACTATTTTAACAACCCTGAAAGGTATCCATTAATGTCTTCATTTTATAGATGAGGAAACAGAGCCCAAGGAAGAATAAGGAGCTTGCTCAAGGAAACAGTAGAACCAAGATAGGTGCGCAGGTCTGGCGGATCCGATTAACAGCCTGGCCTCTGCGCTTTCACTTCTGGTCCAGTCCTGCATCGGAGAATTAAACCCTCTCGCCTCTTTTTCTCAGTACTGTGGAATCAGAAAATTATTTACAAAGCTATTTGTAAAAAAGAAAAGTTGTAATTAAAAAAAAAGTGATATGTAGGTCAGAGCTGAACACATCAAAAGTTTGCTAAGATCGTCAGCAAGGAAAAACATTAAGACTCTCATTAGAGTCCTGTTAAATTTCTTTGTTTGTTTGTTTGTTTTTTCTTTTTAAATGAGCCTGTGTTTTGCTCTGTTGCCCAGGCTACAGTGCAGTGGTGTGATCATAGCTCACTTCAGCCTCAAACTCCTGGGCTCAAGAGATCCTCTTGCCTCAGCCTCCTGAGTAGTTGGGACTAGAGTCACATGCCGCCATGCTTGACTAATTTATTTATTTATTTTTTTGTAGAGATGGGGCCTCACTATGTTGCCCAGGCTGGTATTGAATTTCTGGCCTCAGGTGACCCTCCTGCCTTGACCTCCCAAAGTACTGGGATTATAGGCATGAGCCATCCAGTTTGTTGGTCTTAAGCAATGCATTTTTTTTTTTTACTTTACTACATCTCAGTATACAATACTGTGCTTTACTTTCCACACTCTGCTTGCATTAATGGATAAGGTAGCAGGTCCAACCAATTGTCTAACCTTTGACAAATCACTTAGCATCTTTGGTCCCCGTTTCCTTATCTTGATCACTCTGTGCTAGAGCACAGAGCATGGGTTTCAAGCATCTGTCTGCCGGAGTTGGAATCCCAGCTATGCTATTTATTAGCATTTGCCTTGGATAAATTATTTATCTGTTTCCATAGCTGCAAAATGGGAATGATAATATAATCTACTCTATACCTTGTTGTGAAGATTAAATGAGTTAAAAAAGTGCCAGGCACAAAGTAAGTGTGTAGTACATGCCTATTATTGTATGTAAAATTTGGAAAAGCTCCTTCTAGCTCTAGAATTCTAGGATTTTTTGCTGTGACTTAGGCTCAAACGACATTGTACTTTTGTCATTTATCACCAAGTTCCTTAGATCACCAAAAACAGTTGCTTTTGGGCAGATCTCATAACAAAAATATTTGTGGTGGTTGGTCTCTTTTCTGCTCCAGACATCTGTGAGTTTGAGTTTCATCATCAGCTATGGCGTGCAAATAAGATGGTCAGGGTTACACAGCACAGCTTGAGCAGCAGTGCTGGGTAGTTTATTTTTGAATATCTGAGCACTCTTTTTTTCACAATGAAGTGTTTCAACCTGAATAGAGGAAGTTTCTTTAAGTGTATACTAATGCGTTTGAGGGAATCATTAGAGCATTTTGCTCGTATACTATCACAGCAAATACCATTTTGTGTTGTAAAGTACCTGATTATAAATCTCTCTCCCACAAAGACATCAATCTCTCAAAGATAGGGTTACCTCTTTCTTAATATTTATTTGCACAGTGTCTCTCTACCTTTTCTCACAAAAACTCTTCTGACGTAACATCTACTTGCTGATTCTTAGACTATGCCATGTTCTTTCTCTCCATCTACAACCATGCCTTTTGTTCCCCTTTTTACCTTTCTAAATCCTATAAATGCTTTCAAATTTAACTATCTCCCGTTCTAGAAAGCATCCCCTAGGCCTAGCTTGAGTCAAATGCTGCTATTTATTCCTGTAGCACGCAATGCATCCCACCATTATTGCATTTACCGCACGATTTGAATCATTAGCTTATATGTTTATCTTTCTGAATTACACTACAAACTCTCTAAGGGTAAGAATTTCCCCCATCTCTACAAAAAATAGAAAAATTAGCCAGGCATGGTCTTGCAGGCCTGTAGTCCCACCTACTTAGGAGGCTGAGGCAGGTGGATTGCTTGAGCCCAGGAGTTTGAGGTTGCAGTGAGTTATGACCACACCACTGCACTCTAGCCTGGGCAACAGAGTGAGACCCTGTCTCAACAAAAAGAATATTTTTGGTCTTTTTTTGTCTTTGTAATCTTAGCACTTAGTATAGCATTTGTCCCAGAGTGGGTACTTAATAATTGTACAATGAATGAAGAAATTAATATGTCATATTCAAACAAAGAATCAG
>CAUYSK010044890.1:0-12067 GCA_963575035.1 Avahi laniger | reverse complement strand
TATAACTTTTTAATTTCCTCCTTAACCCAATAATCATTCTGTAGAAGGTTGTTTAGTTTCCATGACTTTGTGCAGAGATGAGAGTTTCTGTTGGAGTTGATTTCTAATTTTATTCCACTGTGGTCTGAGAAGATGCATGCTATGATTTCTATTTTTTTAAAATTTTTGAGAAATGCTTTGTAGCCTAGGATATGGTCAATCTTAGCGAATGTCCCATGAGCTGAGGAGAAAAATGTATATTCAGTGGTTTTTGGGTAGAATGTTCTGTAAATGTCAGTCAGGTCCATTTCTTCTAGAGTTCTGTTTAAGTCCATTGTTTCTTTGTTTATTTTCTGTTTGGAAGATCTGTCCTGCTCTGTCAGAGGGGTGTTGAAGTCCCCGGCTATTACGGTGCTGCTATTTATCATTTTGTTTAGATCAAGTAGGATTTGCTTTATGAATCTGAGTGCACCTGAGTTAGGCGCATAAATATTTAGAATTGTTATATCTTCTTGTTGAATTGTACCCTTCACCATTATACAATGACCATCTTTGTCTTTCATTACTTTTTTTGATTTGAAGACTAAGTTATCTGAAATCAGAACTGCTACGCCAGCTTTCTTTTGGTTTCCATGTGCAAGGAATATTGTTTTCCATCTGTTCACCTTGAATCTGAATATATCCTTGTGGGTTATATGTGTTTCCTGAAGATAAGCTCAATCAGGAATGAAAAAGGAGAAAAAAGCTGATACCACAGAAATATAAAATATCATCTATGAATACTATAAAAACCTCTGTGCACATGAACTTGAAAACATGGAGGAAATGGATAAATTCTTAGAAACACACAGCCTCCCTAGGCTCGATCAGGAAGAAATAGAAATCCTGAACAGACCAATATCAAGTACTGAAATTGAAGCAGCAATAAAAAATTTTCCTCAAAAAATGTCCCAGATCAGATGGTTTCATACCCAATTTTTACCAGACCTGCAAAGAAGAACTGGTGCCTATCCTGCAGAAATCATTGCACAACATTGAGCAGGAAGGAATTCTCCCCAACGCATTTTATCAAGCCAACATCACTCTGATACCAAAATCAGGAAAGAATGCAACAAAAAAAGAAAACTACAATCCAATATCCCTATGAATATAGATGCAAAAATTCTCAACAAGATCCTAGCAAACGAAATTCAGGTGCTTATCAAAAAAATAGTCCATCACGATGAAGTGCTTTATCCCAGAGATACAGGGATGGTTCAACATAAGTAAATCTATAATGTAATTCACCACATAAATAGAAGCAAAAACAAAGACCATATGATCCTCTCAATAGACCCAGAAAAAGCATTTGACAAACTTCAGCACCCTTTTATGATAAGAACACTTATCAAAATAGACATAGATGGGACTTATATAAAAGTGATAAAAGTCATTTATGACAAACCCACAGCCAACATCATACTAAACGGGCAAAAATTCAAAGCATTCCTGCTTAGAACTGGGACCAGACAAGGTTGCCGTCTGTCACCGCTTCTATTAAACATAGTGCTGGAAGTCCTAGCCAGAGAAATCAGACAAGAGAAGGAAATCAAGGGCATCCAAATGGAGGCAGAAGAGGTCAAACTATCACTCTTTGCTGACAATATGCTCTTGTATCTAGAAAAACCCAAAGATTCTGCCATAAGACTACTGGAATTTGTAAACAAATTCAGCAAAGTTCCAGGTTACAAAATCTATGTACAGAAATCAGTAGCATTCCTACATACCAACAACAGTCAAACTGAGAACCAAATCAAAGTCTCAATACCCTTCACAATAGCAACAAAGAAAATAAAATACCTAGGAATATATTTAACTAAGTAGGTGAAAGACCTCTCTACAGGGAGAACTATGAAATACTGAGCAAGGAAACAGCAGAGGACTTAAACAGGTGGAAAACCATACCATGTTCATTGATTAGCAGAGTCAACATTGTTAAAATGTGTATACTAGCCGAAGTGATCTATAGATTCAATGCAATCCCTATTAAAATACCCATGTCATTTTTTGCAGCTCTAGAAAAAATAATTCTGTGCTTTATATGGAACCAGAGAAGACCCCATATAGTGAAAGCAATCTTAAGCAAAAAGAACAAATTGGGAGGCATCAATTTACCAGACTTCAAGCTATACTACAAGGCTATAGTAACTAAAACAGTATGGTACTGGTACAAGAACAGAGACATAGACCAATGGAACAGAACTGAGAACCCAGATATAAAACAATCCTCAAATAGCCATCTAATCTTTAACAAAGCAGACAAAAATGTACACTGAGGAAAAGAATCCTTATTCAATAAATGGTGCTGGGTAAAGTAGATAGCCACATGTAGAAGACTGAAACAGGATCTGCATCTCTCACCTCTCACAAAAATCAACTCACAGTGGGTAACAGACTTAAACCTAAGGCATGGAACTATAAGAATTCTAGAAGAAAATGTTGAAAAAACTCCTATAGACATTGGCCTAGGGAAAGAATTTATGAAGAAGACCCTAAGGCAATCACAGCAACAACAAAAATAAATAAATAGGACCTGATCAAATTAGAAAGCTTCTGCATCCAAGGAAACTATCATGAGAGCAAACAGACAACCTACAGAATGAGAGAAAATGTTAGCATGCCACACATGTGATGAAGGGCTGATAGCTAGAATCTATACAGAACTCAGAAAAATCAGCAAGAAAAAAATCAAGCAACCCCATTAAAAAGTGGGCAAAGGACATGAACAGAAACTTTTCAAAAGAAGACAGACTAATGGCCAAAAAACATATGAAAAAATGCTCAACATCTCGAATCATCAGGGAAAAGCAAATCAAAACTAACTTAAACATTTGTCTTTTGTTCCTCAAATAAGCTGAAATTAAAAAAAAGAAATATAACTTTTTAATTTAATTACTAATTTTGGTAATTACCTGAGAGCTACCAATGGTTGTATTGTATTCTAAAACATTTAGAAAACTGATAATCCAGTTTTTTTCTTAGAGATCTTTATTCTGTTACAGTTTGCTTAAGAGTATGATTGGGGTTGAGATCAACCAGGGAATTAGTGGTTAAAATAAATAATGGAGACAGCAAGAAGTAGTAAGAGTGTGGGTTCAGATCTATGTTTCAGTTTTACACTGAGGTATAGATGCACTGCATCCTCATATGACATACATGAGCTCTCTGAAAGCCACTTAGCTTTTAGCAAAGCAATAACTGATAACATGGAACTCTGAGAGGATGCTAGTGTCCTCATATGAAAGAATCTTGATATTGGAAAAGAGTAGACTTTGGAATTAGAAGGTGAGACTCTGTATCCCAGCTCTGCCATATACCAGCTATGTAGTATTGGACACCTCACTTTAATTATTTGGGGAATTTTATTGGAAAGCAAGGAAAATAAGGAAAAATATTATCTACGTAATCAGATATTCAACTTTATGTGCTGAGTGTGATGGCTCATGCCTGTAATCCCAGCACTTTGGGAGGCCCAGGAAAGAGCATTACTTGAGGCAGGAGTTGTAGACCAGCCTGAGCAATGTAGCAAGACCCCATCTTTACAAAAAAATTTTAAAAATCAGCCAGGCATGGTGGTGTGTGCCTGTAGGTCTAGATACTTGGGAGGCTGAGCTCGGAGGATTGCTTGAACCCAGGAGTTCAAGGTTACAGTGAATTGTGATTGTGCCACTGCACTCCAGTCTGGGTGACAGAGCAAAACCTTTCTCTAAAAAATAATAATAATAAAAAACTTTGTGTGCATGACATTCACCAGAAAAGCTAGCTTAATATACCATATTCCATGCTGCACTTCATTAGAACTCTCAAGTTTTAAAGGTTTCCCAGATAATTATGATGCAAGAGGTCCACTATCCGCACTTTCAATTTTATCACCTTAGTGATTACTTTTAAATTATCAAATGAGACAAAGGTGTCAAAATATCTTGTAGCTTTGCAACTTGTGAAGCTTATTTTGTGGCAATGTTTTGATTACTTTTATTATCCCAACTCTCTGACAATTAATTGAAACAACTCGAGCAATTAATTTCACCTTTGTGCCTCAGTTTCCACATTGATAAAGTGAGTAGGTTTTGCTAGTTTAACAATTTTATATCTGGTAAGCTAAGTTATTCAGTTCCATCCCCCGCCCCCAGCTTTGCTTGGCACATTAATTTGTTGTTGCTTTATTCATGTGAAAGTGCATGTTTATGTACATATGTTACAATCATGATAGTGGAACAATTTTTGGATACTTTCTAGTATTGTAGATCACTGAGTTCCTTTTTGGTCAAAAAAGTTGTACCAAAATTCCTTTAACACAGGAAGTGGATAATGCTGTTGAAGTTACGATTTCCTCACATAGAATTAGGGGAAAATGAAGGGAGAGACCAATTTTCCAAATGACTTCAATTTGAATACGGAATAGAAGTCTGAATAAATGGCAATCCTTTCTACATGGAGCTTCCTAATTTAAGTGAAAATCTGGCACTAATTTCAGTCTGTTGTCTATTCGATTTGTTTATTCCTCAAACGGTCAAATAAGTAACCAATCTAGGAAATAGAAATAGAAAACATGATTAATTTTAAATGGGAAGGGGGATGCATGAAAGATTCACAAAGGATTTATCACCCAAAAGAAGTTTTGAAGAATGAGTAGGCATCCCAGCCTGTGGTAACTCCAGGAGCTTCAGTATAGTGCAAACTCCTTAGCCTACTGTTCTTCCTAGACCCACTGAAGGCTCCTTATTTCCAAGGAGATGAGAAAAAGGTCTGGAGGAAGCATTCTGGTAATGATTTTTTTTCTCAGTTTTTGCATAGTTTAGCATGACTATTTCCAGAAAGGAAACCTCAGATAAAACCATATCTTAACGCTATTACCCAACTACCTTATGATACCACAGTGAGATAATCTAAGAAGATTATTCTCTGCACCAATTTTTCTGTGTCAAGTTATCTACAGAAATGATTGCAATTAGCCAGGGATATGGAAAGATGTTTACTGAGCCATAAAAGAAAAGAAAAGGGATTTTCTGATTAGTGGTAACTTCTTGTTTAAGGATCCTAAAAATTTGATGTTTTTAAAATTTTGCATGGATTTCATATCCCAGCTTGCCTATTAATGAGGATAAGATAAATTTTATAAAATTTCCTTCAATTATCTTGGGATGTCAATGCACTATGTACTATGAGGCCAAGTTTCTTCAATTATGAAAGTACTAATTTGGATAAAGTTAAACTATTTAAATGCCCACAGAGATTTGATGAAACTAATTGAGTTCATAATATATTGAAAATGTTGAGTGATTATATTATCTTAGTAACATATTCATACAAACATAAATACAATAAAAATAAAATGAAACAAATGGGAGAATAGAGGATGGTGTCCAAGTCTCCCAGCTCTTGCTCTCTCTATAAGATATGTATAAAATCTCATGGGCTCTGTTTTTGGGAAACAGAAAGAAATTTAGCATTAACATCTCCTGACACCACATATATCTTTATTTTGTGTCCTAACTTTCTGACTTAAAGGAAGATATTTCTGATAGTTTATTCTAATTTTAATTTTGCATTAAGTCTAGTGCTTATTTACTGTGGTAAAGAGATGACAAGGGAGTGGGTTGTAGTGGCATGACATAATAATTAATCTTTTTTTCTTGAAAGCAGAGGTTACTTGGAAATTGATGTATGCATAATTTTTAATGGATGGAGGTGGTAATGGAAATAGATGTAAAATAATTGCTTAAAAATAAATTCATGGTCACAATCATGTCAGTTTACTATTTTGCTACACTACTCTCTTTGAAAATTATTTTTTTCTGAATATATTTCAACTACATATTTTGTATAACTGGTAAATTTGAAATACATTCTCATTTATCTGTGAATAATTCAGAAAAAGAAGTTGTTTAGTATGGGTAATGAAGGGGCATTAGGGTAGTGAGAAGGCCCCGGCTTAGATACAAGTAGAATAAATCTTCACCTATACAAGTGCTATGACTTGAATTTGTTGATTCACGTTCTTTCTTTCCACCTTACTCCCTTTCTCTTCTTCCTACATTACCTCTATTTTCTTTCTCTTTGCTCCCTTCCCTTCTCCTTTCTTCCTTCCTTTGTTTTTCCCTTTCTCCATCACACCCTCATCTTTTACATTCTTCTTTTTACTTTCTCTGTCAATCTTTTCCTCCTCCTTAAAACTTTAATTTAGTGTGTGACACTTCACTCTGTCTCTCACCCACTGGGTGTTTATGTTGTAATTTCTTTGCATGTCGGTGTGTGTGTGCGCGCTGGGCAATCGTGATTAGATTTGACATTGTTCTTTTCAGATCTCACTCTGAGAGCTGCCTGTTTTGTTCCAGTGATGCTTCAGATGTTCTGATTGTATTAGGTGATACAATTATTTCTCAATTATTTCTTCATTTAAGCCAGCATCCATCTAAATATTGATGATACTGAAAAATGAGTATTTATTTATTTACTTATTCATTCAGTCATGAATTCATATTAGGCAGGGTGCTCAGCATTGGGATTATAATAATTGAAAAACCATTGTCCAGGCCTAAAAACACTAAAACTCCCTTAGAAGAAGCATCAGATAAACAGGTAATTATAATACAGCATGACTTGTGTTATAAGTGTTGTTGGCAAGTGGAAGGATGATAGGGGCATGTAGAAGAGGCACCTAAAAATCTGGAGGAGAGTTCCATATGGTAGGGATTAGGAGACACTAATGCTAACAAACATTTCAGAATTCAACTTGACTATCTTCTAAAGGTGATAATGAAGTTAAAATGTGGTAAATGAGTTGATGTCTTAGTCCATATTCTCTAGGAAAAAAAAAAGAACTTGATGAAAACCTAAAACTTTATCCCAGGAAAACATGAATGAGGGAAAAAGGGAAGTGAGAAAAGAGAAATTGGGAAGAAAATGCAAAGTGGTGTATAGTTTCATGGGAAAACCCAGTGGGTTGCTTAGTAATGTTGGAAATGGCTAGAAGCTACATGGAACTTCTACATCTCTCATTCCCATATTTGCTCTCTCATTAAGTGAAGTTTGCCTCATGGATCATTAACTCCACCATACTTCTGGGTTATGTTATCTGATGCCTTTGGGCAGCCACTGGGAAATCAGAGCTTCCATGGGTCTAGGTGTGACTGCCCTGGGAACTGGATTGGCCATTGCAGGGCATTGAAAGCCTTGCCAAGTCCAGCCTCACTCCTCAGGGATGGCTGAGAGAAGTACATTTGTCAAGAGACAAAGCAACAGCAATGGTAACCAGTGCTTTTGACTGTGGGGCCAGTGGAAAGTTATGAACTATTGGTAGACAAATTTTGGCACAATAGTAGCACAATTGGCCAAAGCTAGGAGGCAGGCAGGCCTGAGTGACTCTGAGGAGGTAGAAAGATCAGTTTCAGTGCAGAAATTCCAGGCAAAGGCAGGTATGGAGTGAGGGATGCTATACTCTGTTTTTACTATTTCGTTGCAGCTCCATAAAGGTCTACATATGTGAGAATGATGATAGAAGTGATAAGAGAATAGGTAGAGCCAGAGCCTGAAGGGAATTCCATGCCAGTTTGTACTTTTCCTGGAAGAAATTGTGAAGCCATTGTAAGACATTGTAGGCATTTTCATTTTAAAATATTTGTAAAATAATATGTCTAACTCCAAAAATGTAGTTCTAATTCAACCTTTATATCATCATGTGTGATGGATTCCAGATGCAAACTAAAACCGGGTACAGGAATCACCATCATCAGCATGACTATAATAATGGTAAAAATGTACAAATATTAATTTTTAGTACACTACCTTTTATAGATAGAAATATCTGCATGTGTATAATGAGGGTATTAACAATATCTTCCACAGAATGATGGCATAAAGGATGTGCCCAACATTAAAGAATTTTTCAATGACACTTGTTAAAGCATGGCAAAGAAAATTTTATTCAGGACCGTCACAGAAAGTATAGGCACCATGGCAATGGGGTTTTGCAACGGAGGTAGGGATCGGGCTCAACTCGAAACACAGCATGGGCAAGTGGACATTTATAACCAAGGAGCAGAGTGAGGGTCTGTGGTTGGAAAATTACTAAGAGAAAACATCAGAGGTAAGGGAATTATTCTGACTAAACCAATTTAACAGAATTCTTGCTGAAGACAGGCCAGGGTGATCAGACATCACTTGGGGGATGGTGGAGGATGAGGAACCTGATTAGATATTAAGGGTGGTCAGATATCTAAGGTGGGGATTTCTTGCTAAACTGAGCTTGTAGGGCTCTTCGTGAAAACTGGATTTTATAATACAAAGACGTGCACAGATGGTCCTATGCAGGTAAATGTTCAGGAGCCTCACTAAAGTTTGGCCAAGCAAAGAATTTTTGTCCCCATGATGTCACAGACAGTAACTCAGAGCTAGGGTCTAAATCTAATGGTGACTTTATTCGGATATTGAGCCCTCAACTGTGTAGCTATACTCTCTTCCTCCAGATAGTAAAATGTCCTACACCATTACTCAATCACATATTTTAATATATTTTCCCCTAAAGTATCATCTCATTTTCATACTTTCTTCATTTTTTAACACATGTGAATCCTGGAACCAATTAGCTGATAGTAAATGACAAAAATGCTAAAACTGTTGCCTGAATTGACCAGAGCCACTGGGCTGCAATTTGTTTGTTAAAAAAATACACAAACACAAACACAGATATAGACATAGATGCACACAGACTTGCATAAATAGACATTTTTTCTTAATTTTTCTTTTGAAAAATCAATAATTTTGAATACTAAGCAGTTAAGTTATTCAAATAAATCTCAGATTATCTGATGCCTTAGAACTGTTTTCTTCCCTCCAAGGTACATTTTGAATAGATTGACTATTTGACTTCAGGATTAAAAAAGTGAATTACCTCCTTGATTCTTCAATAGTTATCACCTTCTTTCATCTCTCTGTTTGCATTTCTATGTATTTCCTGAAGCAAACAAGCAAATAAAAAATGTATTTGTGTATAGTAATTGCAGATTGTGATTGATAAAAATAAATGCCACCTTTAGGTTAAGCTTATTCTCTTTCTTGCAGGTGAAATTACGCAGAAGGTTTAAAGTACCAAAAGCTTTGCACATTAGTTTAAAAGAAAACATTTACTATAATTGAGTATCAGTTAGACTTTTCACTAGCTGCTTCTAAGGGTAAGAAGGCTACTGTTATTTACAATTCAATCATCAAACTCTTTCTTACATTTGGCAACAAGTATCTTAAAAATGTAGCTTCAACTATATAAGGATTTTCCATTAAAGTGTAATAAAGCCCTCTCTTATCTCTACTTTTCTTGCATAGAATCTATTTAAAAGGAGTCTACATTCACTGCTTACCCTTCCTTGCCCAGTTGTGCCTCAACTTCCTATATTCTTACTTCCTGAATATTCATTCTTGCCCTGAAAATGTCCTCGCTAATGCCATTGATTACCTCTTGGTGTAGTTTAGTGAATGATTTTAGTCTTTATCTTAACTGAACTCCCCGTGGTCTGCGATTTCTCTTGACTGCTTAACACTTTCTGACTCGTGCTTCTTTGACGGATCACTCTCTTGTGGATCCCTTCCTACTCTGACAGTGAATTTTTAGGCTTTATCTGTGTGGATTCCCCTTCCAACGGCTCACCTAGTAGGAATTTCCCATTGTTTCCCCATGTCCAGCTTCTTTTCTCCCTCCACATACCCTCTCCAGGAGGCACATCCATCCAGTCAAATTGCATATTGATAGTAAAACACAACTGTCAAATATTTCCAAGGTTTCTCTCCTGCACTCCAGTTCCATGTTATTCTGTCTGCCTAGTTGTAATAGCAACCAGAACATCTATGAATACCTCTACCTCGAACTTACATATGTATGTGAGTGTGTGTTTGTGTGTATCTCCTACAAAATTGGATCTTCCCGGATCAGTTTATTGCAACTTTCACATAACAAAACAGGATTGATAATATATATTCTTCCTTTTTCCTTAATATTAGGTGTACTAAATATTGCCAATGCAGCCTTCTATTTTTTTAAATTCAATAACATATCTTTAGATTAGTGCATTTTTAAGTTTTTATGATTTGTGAATTTTGTAATTTTTTTCTGGACTATAAACTGTTGTGTCTAACTCATCTCTTATCTTTTTACCATAGCTCTACAATTTTTTCCCATACCTTTCCCTAGATGTGTTACCATAGCACATCCCTGGCATTCTACTATGATCAATACCACACTGCACCATAGCCACACACTTAATTTTCTGTCTACTATACTGTGAGCAGCTTGGATAAAATGACGTTTCTATATCTCCATTGGTATCTCCTGTGCAGGTTGCTATTTGGTGAGAGACATAGATCTATCTGATATTTTTAACCATTGCCTAGTATTCTATCATCTGAATATATTACATTTTATTTTTCAGTTCCCAGTTAATATACTCTTCAGTTATTTCCACATTTAGTTGTTTCAAATAATATTGTAATGGACATAATGTGATGAATTTTCTAAGCCCTGGTTTTCTTTTTTTATATTTTTTCATTTATAAATATATGAAAATTAAGCACACTGGCTTAATTAGTAGAACCTTGTATTTCTTTTAAAAAATTATGAAACAAATGTATTTTCTAGCTATCAACAGGATGCAAATACTCCTATTTAGAGAAGCCTGCTTAGTGCTTATGGTTGACTAGATATTTTCAAGAATCTTATACTGGATCTGATTATATATGTGTTAACTTGCCACCCTGCCTTCTTAATATACATATCATTTAAGTTACTGATCATATTGCTTTATTTATAATGTTAATCTGCTTACATTAAGTGTTTTTGATCCTTTTGCACATTTTGAAAAGGAATATAGCTGAAACCATCATAATAAAACATATTCCCCTTTGTTCAAAGACCAGCTTATGTCTCTGCATTAATTTTCTTTCTTTTCTTTCACAGATAATTAATAGAAGATACTGGGAAGTACTTAACTTTACTTCAACCTATTTGAAGTTTATTACCCTTGTGACTCATACATCACAACCACCAAAAATGGATAAATTGTAAAATCTACCAGAATAAATCCCCCCTTCAAAAACTGCAATTCCCAAATCTCCTAACAGTACATTTCCAGACTTCCCTCTCTAATAACTCTGTTTCCCACAGAGCAAAAAGCTTTTAGTGCATTGCAAATGCTACACTGTTGTTCGTAGCAGCTTGATTCTCAAACTCTCACTTCTGATATGCGTCAGGTTGCTGCACTCTGATCTACTAGTTCAGTGTTCTCTCTTTGTGCCATTAATACGAAACTTTCTGTTTTGACATTTAGTTGTTTCAGAAAATGGGCATTTTATTCATGGAACAGAAATCTGTATCTCTAGAGAGCTGCATTTAAAAAATAACGGTGTGATGCATTGGAGCACCACTTATTTAAAGCTCTTAATTTCAGTGAATTGTTCAGGTTTTATACTGATAAAAGTCTGCATCATCATTCATTTTTCTGTGTTCCTTCAGAGATGCATTCTCTTTCCATCTCTCACACATGTTGCTGCACATATTTTCTTTCTTTCTTTTTTTTTTTAGCATCTAAAAATAATTTAATGCCTTTTGGTAAAAACAAAACTAACAATTTTTGTCATTGCTCTTTGTCATAATTATTGAATATAACATGGTAACATTATCAACAATCAAGTTGTTTAATAAATCCTTATTTTTTTTTATTGTTATTTTTTTCTTTTTTTATTATTCCAAGGTATTGTGAGGGTACAAACATTCTAGTCACACTTTATGTCTTTGCCTCACCCAAATGCAGGTTAAAGGCGTGCCCTTCCTCCCTTTAGTGCTCCCCGTGTCTTTTAGTTGTAGATTCGCCCCCCATCCCCTTAATCCCTGGAGAGTATTTCTGCCATGTGATCACTCTAGTGTTGATCAGTTAGTACCAATTTTGATGGCGAGTACAAATGGATCCCGTTCTTCTGCTCTTGTGGTGCCTCACTTTGGATGATGGGCCTAAGTTTAGTCCAGGAAAGTATAAGAGGTACTAGATCATCGTCATTTCTTATG
>CAUYSK010044888.1:0-21721 GCA_963575035.1 Avahi laniger | reverse complement strand
ATAAAGCCACATAAATAGGCTCAGTTAAATTTTGACAAAAGCACAATAGAGGAAGGACAGCCTTTTCAACAGATAGTGCCAGAGCAACTGGACACCCAGAGCAATGAAATGAACATCAACCTAAGATTCACACCTAATATTAATACAAAAATTAACTTAAAATGAATCGTGGACCTAAGTGTAAAATGTAAAACTATAAAACTTTTAGAAAAACATAGAAAAATCTTTAGGATCTAGGGTTAGGCAAGGTGTTCTTAGACTTGACAGCAAAATCGCCATCCATGTAAGGGAAAATTGGACTCCATCAAAATTAAACACTTTGTTCTATGAAAACACAAACTCAACAGTAAAAAAGAAAATCCAATTAGAAAATGGGTAAATGCCAAGAACAGACACTTCACTGCAGAGGATATACAGATTGCAAATAAGCATGTGAAAATATGTTCAACATTAACAGCCATCAGGGAAATGCAAATTAAGGCCACCATAAGATATCACTACATACCTATCAGGATGGCTGAAAGAGAAAATTGTAATAACACCAAATGCTGGCTAGGATACAGAGAAACTGGATCACACATACACTGCCAATGGGAATGTAAAATGGTACAGTCACTCTGGAATAGTCTGGGAGTTTCTTAAAAAACTAAACCTGCAACTACCATACAACCCAGCAACTATACTCCTGGGCATTTATTTCAAAGAAATGAAAACGATGTTCACACAGAAACTTGTACACAAATGTTCACAGCAGCTTTATTAGTAATAGCCCAAAAGTGGACACAAGACAGATGTCCTTCAACAGAGTAGGTGGTTAAATTATGCTGTATCTGTACACAAGAAATGAACAAGAATATATATGACTTGGATGAATCACCTGAGAATTACATGGAGAGAAGAAAAACAATCTCAAAAGGTCATATACTGTACAATTCTATTTATATAACATTCTTAAAGTGACAAAATTATAGAGATGAAGAACAGATTAGTGGTTGCCAGGATTAAGCCCAGGGCAGTAAGTTGGGCATGGGGGTGGGGGGTGAACAGCATGTGGCTATAGAAGTGCAAAGGAAGGGATGCTTGCATTGATGGATGCTTGACTATCAATGTCAGTATCCTGGTTATGATATTTTACTACAGTTTTACAAGATGTTACCGTTAAAGGAAATTGAGTGAAAGGTATATGGGATCTCTGCAATATTTCTTACAACTGCATGTGAGTTATCAATTATCTCAAATAAAAAGTTTAATTAAAAAAATAAGCAAAATGCAGACATTTAAAACTAGGTGTGGTAGCAGTCAGAAGACTAAGATCCATGATTTTCAGTGTTCAAAGTCTGTGTTTTATACACATAGTTAGCTATAAAAGGCCATGATTAAGAAAACAAGTAAAAAGATGTAGTAGGTATGCACTGACGGCATTTCCCAAAGAAACCAAATCCAGTGATCCCCCAACCTGCCTAATCATAAAAATCACCCAGCCGGGCAGGGGTGGGGTGGATGGTGCATTAAAAACACACATTCCCAGGACTTGCACCAGACCTGTTGAACCAGAATCTCTAGAACAGAAACCTAGGAATTAGACGTTTCAATGGCCTACCCAGGTAACTCTTACTAGTAAGTAAGCAAGAAACACAGACCTAGTCCAGCCTCCTGCTTATACATACAGAGAGTTACAATAAAGATATAGATTAAGTCATAAAAAATGTTAATGTTTTTTCCCCAAATGCTCAGACTTGTTTTACTAATGCTGAATGGTATGATTCAGGCATTATTCACAGTCACTATTCAACAAATGCTTATCAAGCAGTACTCAACAAACCTTTTCTACTGAATTAATTCCACTGATTTAAATAGGTTATTTAAAAATTAAAGCCAAATAAGCATGTTAACCTGGTAACTGAATTTTAAAATTGACCTTATTACCCTACCATTCATTTCTGTTCTATTTATTTAGCAAAGGCTGATAAAGTCCACATAAGCAGCAATTTCTGTCTCTTCTGGAATATGTTAAGGATGGTACATTCAACAATATCCACTCAATTATTACGTGTGAATCAACTATGTACCTGGCACCATGCTTAGCTGGTTTCATACGGGTTTACAAGACATTTCAAAACTGATTTGTGTAGTTAGCAAATCTCTTAAGCAATATGCTAATACAATTATTTCTGAACACATAAAGATAAAATGCTAAAAACATCGGTCTTACATTCGGGGATCAGTCCTTTAGCCTTGAAATGTTCTTCTCAGAATTGTTTACTGACAAATTTTCTGGGCTTTTACATTCTTACAATAGAACTGTAAATTAGCACATGTAATGAAGTAATTTCAAAGAACTACACATAGACAAGTTTTTTTGACATCTAAAGTAGAAGAAAAATGTTAAATCTCAAAAGTCACTTTGAGCATCCATTGTTTCGTTTATCAGAGGAATAATATTAATTTTAAAAATTCCAGATCAATTTTGGGCTTCGAGCAGATGCTAAGTAACCATTTGCTGGCTGCTTTAAATAAACTTACATAAATACATAAACTTTGGGCTGGGTGCAGTGGCTCACACCTGTAATCCTAGCACTCTGGGATGCCAAGGCTGGCGAATTGCTTGAGGTCAGGAGTTCAAGACCAGCCTGAGCAAAAGCGAGACCTCCGTCTCTACTGAAAACAGAAAAATTACAGGTGGTGTGCACCTGTAGTCCCAGCTACTTGGGAGGCTAGGGCAGGATGATCACTTGAGCCCAGGAGTTTGAGGTTGCTGTGATATATGATGATGCCACTGCACTCTAGCCAGGGCGACAGAGTGAGACTCTATACCAAAAAAAAAAAAAAGAATGAGACTCCAGAAACAGAGAGTAGAATGGTGGTTCCCACAGGATGGGAGTGGGGTAGCCCAGGAAACAGGAGATGGTTGGTCAAAGGGTACAAAGTTTCAGTTAGATAGGAGTGATTTAGTGATCTATTGTACAGCTTGATGACTGCAGTTAACAGTGATGTATTGTATGTTTCAAAATGGCTAAAAGAGTAGATTTTAAACATTCTTACCACAAAGAAATGATAAGTATATAAGGTTATAATATGTTACTTAGCTTGATTTAATCATTTTGCGAAGTATTAATATTGATATATACAGTCATGAACCACATAACATTTCAATCAATGATGAACCACACATATCATGGTGGTCAGTAAGATTATAATGGATAATAATGAAAAATTCCTATCGCCTAGTGATACCGTAGTTGTCTTAAAATCGTAGTGCAGCACATTACTCATGCGTTTGTGGTGACACTGGTGTAAACAAATCTACTGAGCTGACAATCATATAAAAGTACAGCATATGCAATTATGTATAGTACATAATATTTGATAATGATAATAAATGATTACGTTACTGGTTTATGTATTTACTATACTATACTTCTCATAGTTATTTTAGAGTGTACTCCTCTTATAAAAAAGTTACCTATAAAACAACCTCAGGCAGGTCCTTCAGCAGGTATCCAGAAGAAAGCATTGTCATCATAGGAGATGACAGCTCCGTGCATGTTACTGGCCCTGAAGACCTTCCAGTGGGACAAGGTGCAGAGGCAGGAGACAGTGACACTAATGATCCTGACCCTGTGTAGGCCTAGGCTAATGTGTGTTTTTGTGTCTTAGTTTTTAAACAAAAAAGTTGAAGAAGGAAAAAAAAATTTAAAAATAGAGAAAAGCTTATAGAATAAGGACATAAAGAAAATATTTTTGCATAACTGTACAATGTATTTATGTTTTATGCTATGCTATTACGAAAGAGACAAAAAGTTTAAATATTAAAAAGTTTATAAAGGAAAAAAATTTATCATAAGCTAAGTTGTTTTATTATTGAAGAAAGAAAAATATTTTTTAATAAATTTAGTGTAGCCTAAGTGTACAGTGTTTATAAAGTCTACAGTAGTGTACGGTACTGTCCTAGGACTTCACATTCACCCACCACTACTGACTCACCCAGAGCAACTTCCAGTCCTGCAAGCTCCATTCATGGTAAGTCCCTATACAGGTGTACCATTTTCTGTCTTTTATACTGTATTTTTACTGTACTTTTTCTATGTTTATATATGTTTAGATACACAAATACTTGACCAATGTGTTGCAACTGCTGACAGTTTTCAGTACAGTAATGTGCTGTACAGGTTTGTAGCCTAGGAGCAATAGGCTATACCATATAACCCAGGTGTGCAGTAGGCTAGACCATCTAGGTTTGTGTAAGTACACTCTGCGATGTTCTCACAACAACAAAACTGCCAATTTCTCAGGACCCTGTTGTTAAGTGACACATGGCTATATATAGCATCATATTGTACCCCATAAATATATGTAATTATTATTTGTTAATTAAAAATAAAATAAAACCTAATTTAATTTAAAAAAGGAAATTACAAAATTGACCAGACATATTTGTTAAAGAACCAAATAAAACTATTAAAAAAAAAAAAAAAAGAGCAAAGCTCCAGTGTGGCCCCCAATCCCATCTGCCATGTGGTTACAGATAAGAAATAGAACGGGAAACAAGATAAGGTGATTTAGCTCAGAAATATTTCTATCCCACTTCAGTGGGACCATGTGAATTTTTTTTTAGATTGCTTGATACCACCATCCAGCCTTACCAAAAAGAAATACTTTAACCTCAAATTTCCAACGCTGTAAACTAAAAAAAAAAAAAAAGTAGCACAGCTGTTTATTGCTTGCAACCAGGCTGTTGCTCTTATGAAAGCAAAGAGAAGAGAGCCCTAGAGACCAATAGAAATCCAGCACTTGAAGTCAGGCCTCTACCTCCCAAGCTGGAGTCAGCAGCACAGAATCCTCCAGTGAATCATTCCCATCTTTACCATCCTCTCTGATGTGGAACAGAACCTATGGCGTGTATAAAAGAGAAGATAAACCACCAAGGCCCATCAGACATAGAAGGCAGAGCTAAAAGCCCTGCAGGGCAGCCCTAGGTCAGATGGATCTGTGCCTGCCACCAAACCCTGCCATCTGCTGCCACTTCCCGAAAGGGCCCTATCCCTCCTGCTCCTCAACTTGACATTACACCCACTATCTTGGCACGCCAGGGAGCCTGCTGTGGCAAGCCCTAGCATGTGGGCATTTATGCAAGTCAGTGTGATCTGGTGAAGTTTTTCAAACTGGAAATGTACTAGGACCATGTGATTTCTGACTCAAGTGAAGGAAAAAAATAGAGAATTAATGTAAAATGAGCACTGACCATGTGCAAGGAACTTTGCTAAGCCCCTAAGCCAACACTTCTCATTCAAGCTTCACAGCTACCCTAGAAGGTAGACCTCAGCTCAGCAACCTGAAGTGAGCTGTTCAAGGTCGCACAGCTAGGAAGCAGCTGACTGGGAACTGGAACCCGAGTCCTGCTGACTCCCAAGACCCTTCGACTGGTCAGACATGGCTGGCAACCCCCAGGGACCTGGGGAAGGCCTCAGGCCAGGCTCTTTCTGCAACACTGAAAGATGGGGGTCCTCACTAGTCCGTGGAAGTTAGCTGGTTCACCCCTAATGATGTAGACCTATGGGCTCTTACCACAGGGTAGCAGCCGTCATTTCTACAACTGTTGATTAATGCTCCCAATGCAGACCATTTTCCAAGTCAGCATTCCCCTCTGGAAACTTGTTTTCCTGAGTTTCTGAAAGGGTATTTAGGACTGCACTGCACAGTAGCTGGTACTTAAAGGTATCTCGGTTTAATGAAATTTTAGGAAAACTAAGGAGGAAAACTTATTTTGACTCTGACTTCAAATTACTTTAGTGAGGCTACAAACACAGCTTAGTTTGGAAAAAAAAAAGTGTTAAAGAGCTAAAGCAAACCTTCAAACCAGCCTAATCCACCTAATTCTCTCTCCCCCTTTGGCACAGCTATCAGATTTACCCTGAGACACAAAGGACAGAAAGATATGGGCAGCTGTTCAGAGATGTTTTGCAGATATCGGTCAGTGTTCCCATCTCTCTACCTCTAACGCAGAAGGTCTCAACCCTGCTGCATTCTAGAATCCCATAGAGAGCTTAAAAAGAAAAGATACCTATGCTTGGGCCCTATCTCTTAGAGATTCTGAATTAACTTGTCTGGGCTGGGGCACAGGCATTAGAGGGTCTTAAAAGTTCCCCTGGTGATACCAGCACGCAGCCAGGAGCAAGGATCAGTGTTCTAAAACCTCTTAAAGAAATCGGAAGCAGCTCCACACCACAAAAATAAAAACCTTTGCATGAGGGGAAGGAAACAGATGAACCAACCACCCACCAAAGCTCACCCATCAAAGCTTCACCCCTCATCCCATACCTCTCTGCCTCTTCCTAACGGCTCAGCTCTTCTGTCTTCCTGGGCATAGTTTGTCCTACCTGAGCCTCTTGGGTAGGCCCTGTAGCGGTGGCTCCATAGGCACCACTCGCACCATCCGCCAATGCTCTGTAAGGGAAGCAAGGAAGAACCATAGCCCTCATTTTACAGGGCAGTGATAGATGCCTTGACTAGAAAGTGGGGCATCTGGGACAGGAGGCAGGCCTGTTTATCCCCAGTGTCCACCAGCCACAACATGCCTCTGGGCTCACTCCCAAATTCACTTCTCTCCTGGTACTTTCTCTTCATAGAAAGGCCTGAAAATAAGTGACCTTGCTGGACATCCCCATGCTACTTCTCTGCTCTGGAACCTTCCATGGCTCCCACTGGCCATAGGGTAAACCCAAACTCCTTAGCCAAGCTACCATGGTTTTCTACCACCTGACCACAATGCCCTGGCCCTTTCTTTCTATTCAAACCCTTCTCTACCCAGTTAGACTCTTTGTATTCCAAACACCCTTTAATTACTCCCCTTGCTTCGCTGTTGTAAAATCTAAGAAGCTCAGCTTTTTAATCACATTACTGCTATTTTTGTTCCATGTCTGTCTGTTTGGGAGGGGGATCTCTCCAACTGGATTAAGTTTTTCAAGGGCTAGAATTATGCATTTCTTTGTGTTCCAAATAGCACCTAGCAAAATGCCAGGCCAGTAGTAGAAGCACAGCAAATACGCATTGATGGGTATTTGTTGACTGATTGCTGGCACCTTTGGGAAGGAGGAAGGCTGTGCACCTACAACTCGGTAAAGTTAAACAGCACTTTAAAGAAAATCTCCATGGCATCTCTTAAAGCTCAGCCTGTTCATCCCTTTATAAGAATCGGTGTTCAAAATCACAGTGTTATGCAGCACGACAGCTGCAGCTCACAGGCGGTTTTGAGAATCACCCTAAAGGACAGCAAAGTTTCTAGGGGAAATTCTCATGGCAGATTCAGCTTGCAGGACTTCTGCTCAGCTCACTAGCCACCTGCTTAGCTGTTTACAGTCCTTAATATTTCACTTAAAATTAATGATTACTCCTAGCTCTGCTAAATATTCATTATTTATTGTTCTTTCATCTGTAGATTTTTCATGCTAGAACCTACCTTTGTTTTATTTCAATTGTCATGCAACCCAATAACAAGCAAACAATGCCCGAAAACCAATGACATTAAGGGTTTTAAAAGGCAACTGAAGAATCACCACTATCTTAACATAAATTTTTGCAGGTGACTGAAGCCAAATGTATCTCCTTTCCAACTAAGTGAAATAAATTTCATTTAAAAATCTAACTGACCAAATCATAGAAGCATGTGTTTTAACTTTATGCAAAACAAATTTCCCAGTCTCTGTGTCCACAGACAGCACAAGAAACACATCCCGCACACACTTTGATCCCTGCAGTGAGATGAGGGGCCGTGATCATGCACGCTTCTTCCTTCTCCAAGCCTTTTGAAGTCCACGCTCTCCTTGTGGGATGGTCTCCTGCCTTGTCAGGAGAGATGGTCTCCACAGCAACTTCAAAGACAGCTGATGTTCCAAGTCGGAGAAATACTGCAAATAAACACTCCAAAATCCTTTTGACCTCAGACGTAACTACAGAATGGGTATGGCATTTTAAATAACCAGTTTCTGCAGCATTCTATAGTACAATGACCCTTAAATGACATCAAAGTAAATTGCATAATTTGCTAAAATGGAAACCCAGTAATTCCATCTTACATTAAAGTAAAACAACAAAAAAGCCCTCAAAAATCTGAGGCTCAATTAAACAGTAATTAAAAAGGAAATATAACCTCTTGTTCAATAATCCTCACAATGCCCTAACTGTAGAAATAGATGAAGTAAACATAACCTCAGAGAACCACTCACCACATGTTTAACTTGTTAGAAAAGACAATTGACCATACAAACTCTGATCAGGTTGGAAACAATGGTTTTTACTGGGGTTCTGGTATCTGAGTTAGTCAACTCCTCATCCCTCGTGCCCTTAGGCAGTACTGTACTGAGTCCCTGCTCAAGACTGAAATGCTCCCTCCTGGAGCTGTGTCTTCTCTACCTACTGGCCTTTTCCATTGCCTCACAGAGAGCCACCTGGGAGTCCTTCTGGGGCCTGAAGGCGGAGCTGGCCACTATGTAATGATCAGTCACAATGTGCCATCCCTCCTCCTTGCTACAATCCCAAGTCCCCAGAGGGAGAGGGCACAGGCTTTCCATTCACAGAGATCTGGATTCAAAGCCAACCTTCACTTACCAGCTTTGTGACCTAACTTCTCTGAGCCTCAGTTTATTCATCTGCAAAATCACACCTTTCCAACAGGGCAATGGTGAATATTACATGAGATAGTGAATATTAAATTATTAATAGAGAATATTAAATTTAGAGCAGTCGGCACAACAGCCAGCTTTGTAACTGTCAGTTTTCTTCCCTGCTAAGAAAATATCAAACACACAGTATCTGCAGGTGAATATATCAGGGTTTTAATCGGCAAGCACAGGAGACAGAAGCAGCACTATTAAAAGTACCGAAGGAAAAAACAAAAAGCAGCCATTCTCTTAGAACATGAGAAACAATTTTATCAGTCTCTGGTTTCTAAGAAAGAATAACATTACTCCAGCCTCTGTTGTTCCAGGTTCTATGCCCATTTTTGGCCATTTTTTTTTTCTGTTTTTCAGCTTCTCCTCGATAAACATAAATTAATTTTACAATCAGGAAAAATAATTTTTAAAAAAGTGTCTTGGCCAGGCGTGGTGGCTCACGCCTGTAATCCTAGCTCTCTGGGAGGCTGAGGCGGGCGGATTGTTTGAGCTCAGGAGTTCAAGACCAGCCTGGGCAAGAGTGAGATCCCGTCTCTACCAAAAACAGAAAAGAAATTAATTGGACAACTAAAAATATATAGAAAAAATTAGCCAGGCATGGTGGCAAATGCCTGTAATTCCAGCTACTCGGGAGGCTGAGGCAGGAGGACTGATTGAACCCAGGAGTCTGAGGTTGCTGTGAGCTAGGCTGACGCCACCGCACTCACTCTAGCCCGGGCAACACAGTGAGACTCTGTCTCCAAAAGAAAAAAAGTTTCTCAGTTTGCTTCACATGTAATTGAAAACATGCTACTTTAAAATAAGGAATCCTGTGTGGTAAGATAAGGATTGAGATCATTTGAGTTTAGAGAAGAGCCCAGTGTGGTATCAATAATAAATGTAGTTGATCACCCTTTTTCTTTGGCACTTTACTACTCATCAGCACTTTTACTATGCTGGGCAGACTGGGATAACAGAAGATGAAAGTAAAGTAATGAACTCTTCTACTTGTATCAGGGTTGGTAAAACATTTGGTGGGAAAGGAGCTTGAATTATGGGAGAAGTCAAGCTACAGGAGTAGGGACTGGTTTTAATAATGGTCACCATCTCTAAGGAAAACAGAGAGTTGACTACACATAAATCTACCTAGCCTGAGAATGTCACTGTGTCATCCTGAGACACTAGCTCCAATTTCGTAAACAAACATGTACGTGACTGTAGTACACATGTCATGCTGCCATACATTTCCTCAAAGCGGAAGACAGTAACTGCTGTGCTTATGGAGCACTTACTCTCTGCCTTCTAGCTGTCAGCTTACTCCATCTCCCGACAATGTTTGGAGGAGGTGTCACTACCTCCCTTTTATGAAAGAACCCCAAGGCTCAGAAAGGGTAGATGCCTTGAACAAGGACACACAGCTGGTAAGTGATAAGAATGGACTCTGCCCCAGGCCTGTGTGACCCAGGCGCACAGCCATGTCTACATTCTGTGGCCTTGGGCCATAGGATACTTTCCATCACATAGGTCTCATTCTGATGAACAGAGGTCAAACTGGGCAGGCAGAACCAGTCTATCAGGTCAGGAGGAAGCTGAGAAGGTGAGGGGTAAGGACAAGGTAGGCCTGGGTAATTAATATGAGTTAATATAGCAACAGAGCTCTCAGGACACCACCTGGTGAGTTGCCTAACTTTAATACCCTTGCATTTTGCAACCCACCTCCTACTATACGTACATAAACTGCTGGAGGTGAAATGTAATCTGGGCATCACATAGAAGTTATGTACAAATAAGAAAACTACTTGTTCTCCACAATGTTAAACAAGCCCCACCATGAACATTAGGCAGGTTATATGAAGAAGCAGAAATAAGCCTTTTTATATGAATATGCCTCAAGTGGACATCAGATTTATGGGGTACTCAGAAATTTGAATGGCAATTAATTTCAGTTGCACAAAAATGGAACAGGGTCCTCGAAGAGGGTGTTTTGCTTCCACACCATGTTCCTTTTAAACTCCCCAAGGTACTAACAATGGTTACACATCAATAGACTTCCTTCCTGTGCTTTATTCTGAAAAATCACAGAGGTTCTGGGGCTCAGTGATCACAAAGTCCCGATGGTTGCAGGGCTAGCAGGTCCTACCCAATAGTTCAGTCCTTCTCAACCAGTTCAGCAGTCTGAAGAGAGCAGTGATCTAAGACTTGACATCCAATATGGCAGCCACTATGCACATGGGACTACCAAGCTCTTGAAATGTGGCTAGTGTGACTAAGGGATTGAATTTTGTATTTTATTTAATATTATTAAAGTAGTCTCATGGCTATAGTACTGGGCAGTGCAATTACAGACTATTTGCAGGCATAAACATGAATATTTATGAAAATGAAAGCATATTAAACATAGTATGTTACAACTTGTTTTTTGCCCATTTAATATAACATGGATCTCTTTCTATAACAATACATTTGGATATTATTGTATATTACTATTTATTATATTAACCAAGCCATATGTAGGTACTGAGCACCTGAAATGTAGCTAGTCCAAACTGAGATGTGTTGTAATTGTAAAATACATACCAGATTTCAAAAACTTTGTATGCCAAAAGGAATGTAAAATATATTAATAGTTTTTATATTGATTACATGTTGAAATTATAATATTTTGGATAGATATTAATTAGACTATATTATTTAAATTAATTTCACCTGTTTCTTTTTACTTTTTTAACGTGGTTACTAGAAAATGTAAAATTACATATGTGGTTCACATAATATTTCCACTGGATTGTGCTGCCCTAAGGCCTCCACTGAATGTAATGAATTAACTCCACTCCTAAGCAGCCAGGATGGGAGAACTGAGAAAATGGTCACCCAAGTCACTGTCTGGCTCTGCGGTTCACAGGGGACCTCTAGCTCGTCTTCTTGTAGGCCTAGGCTTAGTGGAGCCATCAGTCAGGTTCGCCACTCTGAGGGCCCTGAGAGCAGATCAGCTTAGGGATGGCTCCCAATTCATCTCTTTCACTCAAAGTTCACTGGTGTTGTGCAAACCTTCATTCTGCCACTCCCAGCCCTATGGCCTGGGGCAAGTCACTTATCCTCCCTGCACCTCGTTTTCTTCAACTAAAAAATGTGGATAATAACAAATGCAATTCAGAATTGTCATGAGGGTCAAATGAAAATCTAGAACACTTAGCCTATCACCCAGCAAGTCCATTCCTAGGTATTTACTCAGGAGAAATGAAAATATATGTCTACACAAAGACTTTACCCAAATGTTGATGACAGCTCTATTCATAATAGCCCCAACCTGGAAACAACCCAAATGTCTATCAGCCGGTGAATGGATAACAAACTGTGTTATATCCATACAGTGGAATACTACTCAGCAATAAAAAGAAACATACAACATCACGGAAGAATCGCAAAACTTTATGCTAAGTGAAAGATGCCAGACAAAAAAAGACCACATCCTGTAAGATTCCAGTTATAAATGACATTCTCGAAAAGATGAAACAACAGTAAGAGAAAGCAGATCGGTAGTTGCCAGAGACCAGAGGGAAGGCACTGACTGCAAAGGGACATCAAGAAAACACTTGGCAGGATGAAAACGTTACACAGGTCACACAGGTATTATTTATTTGTCAAAGCTTATCAAATTGTATACCTAAAATTAGTGAATTTTATTGTATGTAAACTACACTTCAACAAAGCTGATGACAGAATGAATTAGATAATTAACATATTGTCTAACTATATTATCTGTATTAACTAATTATATTAACTAATCTATATTGTCTGATTTATATTAATTATCAATTTATGTATTATCTAATATATATTTATATATTACCTAAATTAACATAAAGCACTTAGCTTGGCACACAGTGAGTGCTTAAACAATGTCAGCTGTTATGACAAGTAACACTCACTTTTCAGTATTAATCAAAATGTCTAAAACCGAAGTTAGACTCACCATCTTCCTGGGAAGACCAGCTACTCCTTGTTTACCTCACACTCTTTCTCTAGTAACTTCTGGTGCCTCTCTCCCTGACGACCTCTACCTGGCAGACCTCTCCTCTGCTGTGTTCCTCCCTTCCTTCTCTCCCTGCTGCCACGGAACTGAGCTGTGGCTTTCCCAGCCACTGCTCCTTTATCACCCTCGACGCCTCTTCCTTTCCTTCACTCTTCTCACTTCACCTTGCACACTGACAGCAAACTGATTTCCTAAAACACCAGTTTCAGGAGCCACACATCCGCTGAAGTCCCCTCACTGCTTTCAGATCCCTTAGCCTGGCATCCAAGAGGCCCCGCAGTTGGCTCTGGTCTCCCTTTTCCATCTTTTACCTGACACCAGAATCTTCTGAAATAAATCCCTTTGTAAGAACGTATGAACAAAGGAAAGCACAGAGCAAGTGTGTCTTGCTTAAACCTGCACCCCAAGTGCCTACAACATGCCAGGAACGCGGGCCATCCTCACAGCAGCATCTGCTGAATGAACTAATGAACTCTTTTTTTCTCCTCCCAGATATTATGGAAAAGTAACTAATGAACTCTTGAAGTCTGCAAATGCACACTTGGCCTGTAAGAACATAGGTAATCATTCTTTAGTTTTTAAACTGAGACCCTTGCAGCCAGTTTGGAATAGGATGGACTTGGGGCTCCAGAAGGTGTTTCAGGATTATGTACTAAAGGCCATAAGGCTTCTGTTTCTATTTCTACTTTTTAAAAACTTTTATCAATAAAATAATAATTTAAATATTTTCTCCCTTTAACTCAGAATAGATTAGGAGCCTCCAAATGTGCACACGGGAATCATGAGAGAGGTTGTGGAAATCATGAGTGTGTTCATAACTCAGTTGGTTTATCAAGTTTTGACTCATTACACAGTATTTCAATTGATATTGCTCTTAGTCATACATGGTTTCATTTACATCCATAATGAACCAATGGCTAAATGCAGTCTTGAGGAACACCAATGACAAAATTGTGAGAAATATGAGAAGTGAGAATCATCATAAAAATTTTAAGTGCATGGGGGCGGTGAGGCTGGACGACTGCTTGAGCTCAGGAGTTCAAGACCAGGCTGAGCAACATAGCGAGATCCTATCTCCACAAAAAATTTAGAAAATTAGCCGGGTGTGGTGGCATGCGCCCGTAGTTCCAGCTACTTTGGAGATTGAGGCGAGAGGAAGCCTTGAGCCCAGGAGTTCAAGGCTGCCGTGAGCTATGATGGCACCACTGCACTCCAGCCTGGCCGAGAGAGCTAGACCCTGTCTCTAAAACAAAACAAAATAAAACAAAAAAGGCAGTAAGTATGCAAATTGTCTGAAGATCTTAAGATGCTATTTCTCAGTGCCTTAAGTTATATTCATCTTATCACAATTTCTTACCATCTCTGGTATTTTTTAAAAACAGTATAATTCAGATCCTGAACATTAACATAATTTTTAATAATATACTCTTCTAAATCATTTTTTTTAAATTTAAAATCACTTCCAGAGAGAATTTTTACCATTCAATATTATCATGAAAGGAGTCTGCAAGTTAAAAAGGCAGGGGATAGCTGGGCATGGCACACACCTTGTAGTCCCAGCTACTTAGGAGGCTGAGGCAGGAGGATCGCTTGAGCCCAAGAGTACAGGGCTGCAGTGAGCTATGATTGCCCCACAGCACTCCAGCCTGGGCAATAGAGTGAGACCCTGTCTCTTATTTATTTATTAAATAAATAAATAAAGGCTGCAGGGTGCTGATTTAGAATGTTTTCTCTGAAATGTTGGCTTCTCTATTAACCTCTCCTAGTTCTCTAAGCCCCAGGAAGGACCTCATCAGCCACTCCCATGTGCCCTCATTTTTCCAGACAGGCGGGCCCTTTCAATACCTTACTTCACCTTTAGCGTATGTGTTTGCCAGGATGTAAGCTCCCTGCTTCATTCATCTTTTTAGCTTAATACACAGCACTGTGCTGGCACCCAGAAGACTCTTCATAAGTGCGTGTTAATGCTCCAGATGTCAAATGTGTGTGTACTGATGCTGGAACCACTCCAGTGATGAACAAGAACTGGGAGGGGAAGAGCTGAAACAGGTGTTTGTTTGCTAGGGACTACCTCCTTCAGGTCAGGCCCTGGGAGCTCATGGGCCAGGACCACTTGTCTCTTCTGCCACCTTTGAACACCAACAGTCAGCTCTGCAGCCAGGCAGGCCTGGTAAGGAGACTCTGTGCTGTACTTTCCAGAGCATGGCTGTCAAAACGAGGTACTCCAGCGTAAAAAGGAAAAAAAGGGAGGGAAGTTGCTCTTTAAAATGTCACTGATCTTTTTTGCCATTTATTAGCAAAGTAGTCACAGCTGATGGTGAGACAAACTTTTAAATAAATAATTTTTATTTATTTACAATTATATACAGTTCTATTGTATATACTCCCACTTCTGTGGGAGAGGGGGTTATAAATAGAAAACAAGGTAGTAAGAAACAATAGGTGTGCATTCGTACTTTGAGACAGGAGTCTGCCAACCTCCTCATTTGCCAGCAAATTAATAAACTCCTCTTTCCTTCTCCTCGAGAAAAAAAAAAAAAACAATAGGTGTGTAAAATGTTTATACCCTTGGGACAGATATACTCTATGGGAATTTCAGAGGAAGGAAAATTATATCCGGCTTGGCAGGTAAGAGGTAGGCAGTCCCCAGTATCCAGCTCGGCACACATGACAGTAGGTAGCAGTTCACAGGAAGGGGTTTTTTTTTTTATTTGCGACAGAGTCTCACTCTCTTGCCTGCGATAGAGTGCCATGGGGTCAGCCTAGCTCACAGCAACCTCAAGCTCCTGAGCTCAAGGGATCCTCCTGGGACTACAGGCATGCACCACCATGTACAGCTAATTTTTTTTCTATTTTTAGTTGTTTGGCTAATTTCTTTTTATTTTTAGTAGAGATGGGGGTCTTGCTCTTGCTCAGGCTGGTCTCGAACTCCTGGGCTCAAGCAATCCACTCGCCTCGGCCTCCCAGAATGCTAGGATTACAGGCGTGAGCCACTGCGCCTGGCCAGGAAGGGTTTCTTGAGCTATACCTCAAATACCTGCATTTGTTCAACAATTTTAATTATTCAACAAATACTTGTTGCATTCTTTATTATCTACATTCAGGGATGGTGCTACCTTGAAACTGAATCGAAATAGCAATACACAGACAATAGAGGCTGGATTGAGAGTACAAATACAAAACAAATCTCAAAGAGAAAGACATCAACAGAGGCAGAACAAGATGCCCAAGTCCATTATCATGTACAGAGTGTGTGGGGGCACGGGTTGGCTGCTACACACATACCCACCTCTCCACCCT
Source organism: Avahi laniger (assembly GCA_963575035.1). Taxonomy (NCBI): domain Eukaryota; kingdom Metazoa; phylum Chordata; class Mammalia; order Primates; family Indriidae; genus Avahi; species Avahi laniger. The sequence goes on along the minus strand of CAUYSK010044888.1, from coordinate 5,740 downwards.
CAATAGCCTGAGAGCCCTTAGAGCAGGGACTAGCTCATCATTGTATTGCTAGAGCCAACCGCAGTGCCCATCAAAGAGCCGGAGCTCAAGAACTCTGTGGAACAAATGAGTGCCAGGCTGCTGGTGAATGTGGTAATCTACATGGTCACAGGCAGAGTTCCCTCCAGCATGGCAATGTGCTACCCAGCCATTTCCTATGTTCTGGTAGACCGGGGGGTGCAGTTGTACGGGCCAGACCTATGTCCTGACACTGGAGGTCTGGTGCGAGCAGGCCCACTTTCAGCTTCATTTCCCTCTGCTTCTGCAAAGAGGAAAATGCGCAGGACTAAAGTGCAATGAGTCCCTGCCCAGGGATCACTTGTCACCTGGGTGAGGACAGGCTCAAAAGGAAGCCCCTGAATGAACAATAGTGCTTTCCCTTTTCACCACTACAGGTGGTTTTTAGACATTTTTAGATACAGGATGAATCTAAACACTCCATTCTTCCCCACCACTGAAAAAAGCCTCCACTGAATTAATGAATAGAAATGACCTGTTTCTGATGAGCCACTTCAAAGAAACACGGGCAGCTTTGTTTAAATATTATAAACGTAGGTGCTGTGATAGCAGGAGGAACTGTAGCTAGTGCTCAAACGCCCTGCTTTCCAGCACAGAGCCCTTTGCCCTTCCCCTGTGCCACTAATAAGCTATCTGTGCACACATACCTAACTGCATTAGGCAAGCCTCAACCTAGAGTAATTTATTAGCACACTAACAGGACATAGTCCATCTATTGTTCTAAATATGGGCTTTTCTTCAATTAGACTATATATGGTATTGTCGTGCATTTTTTAGATGCACATATTTCACCAACAAAAATAACTAGTTCTCTAAATTTACAGTTTTTAAAATTTTTCCAGCAGTGAATTCTTACCCTAAGATCCACAGCCTAGGATGGGCTTCAGGTCAGTGAGGTTCTGAGAGGTTACAAAGAGCATTTATGTAGAGAGAAGCAGTCCCTCTGATGAGATCCTTAAAGGAGTTCGGCCCAAAGAGCTAAAGAACTTCTGCTTAGAATATATTCTGAAACAGTCCCAATAACAATGGAATAACTCAGTTGTTTCTTGAATCTTGGTAAAGAGCTATTTATATTAAAGTAGTTTAGTAGCCTTGTAGATTAAAACAAAAAGAATATATTCTAAGTTTAGTATATTGCCATATTATAAAACAGGGTGACCTAAGGGGTGTAAGCCTTCTTTTTTAGGGTAATGAAAGTGTTCTAAGATTAATTATGGTGATGGATATACAACTCTATAAATATATTAAAAGCCATTGAATTATATGCTTTAAATGGGTAAGTTGTATGATATGTGAATTATGTAAGGCTGTTACAAACAAAAAAACAAAAAACTCTGCCTGGGTATGGTGGCTTCTAGCACTTTGGCAGGCTGCAGCAGGAAGACTGCTTGAAGCCAGGAGTTCCAGACCAGCCTGAGCAACATAGCAAGACCCCATCTCTACAAAAAAATAGAAAAATAAGCCAGGTGTGGTGGCACACACCTGTAGTCCCAACTGTTTTTTTTCTTTTTTTTGAGACAGAGTCTCACTCTCTTGCCTGGGCTAGAGTGCCGTGGCGTCAGCCTAGCTCACAGCAACCTCAAACTCCTGGGCTCAAGCGATCCTCCTGCCTCAGCCTCCCAAGTAGTTGGGACTACAGGCATGCGCCACCATGCCCGGCTAGTTTTTTCTATATATTTTTAGTTGTCCAATTGATTTCTTTCTAATTTTAGTAGAGACGGGGTCTCGCTCTTGCTCAGGCTGGTTTTGAACTCCTGAGCTCAAACAGTCCGCCCACCTCGGCCTCCCAGAGAGCTGGGATTATAGGCATGAGCCACCGCGCCCGGCCCTTGATTTCTTTATATATCATCACAGTTGTATAATTTATGATTTACCAACTGTATGATGTCAATGGTCACATATGCACTTTAGAGTTTACAAAAGGATTGTTCTTCAAAAATGAGATAACGTTGGAATAAACTTTCGCATACATATCGCTTTAAGACAGGGAACCCACCTGGGTCATTGATCTAGCCACCTTCATGCACAATGGGAGGAAACACGGGAGTTCTAACACCGCTAACAAATGCTAATTTATATACCATCTGGACTCACAGATGTCATTTGAGTTCTGTTGTTCATAATGACCAGTGAGCATAAAAGACCTTGAGAGGTTCAAGTCCATGTTTCACAAAATACACATTAAAATTTGAGGTTCTGATGTTTCAAAGAGGGACTTACAAGGACACTTTCAGGACTACTAAATACATGACTTGGGTTTTGTTCTTATAAATGTTCCCATCACCGGGTCTCTCAGCACCATCTCCTAAATAGCTTCATTGTTTACAACCTGTCTCCCGCACCCCCGGCATCGCCAGGCCATGATCTGTCCAGCAGCTGAGCAGAAAGGCACGAAGTCATTCTTTCTAGCTTAAAAAAGTAATAAAAGCTCATCGCTGAAAAATTAGAAAATGCAGGTAAACAAATGGAAAAATCCCTCATAATCCCATCCCCTAGGTATGACCACTGTTAATCACTATTAATATTTTGGGCCTTTCCTCTTCCCCCCAACTGTCCAAGCTAATTGCTTTATATCTTCCATATTTACAAAAGTAAAAATAATTTAAAGGTACATAAAATAATATCTCTTTTCCCTGTATCTATACCCTGTCCCCCAAAATCACTAGCAGTAACTACTGTTAATAGCTTATTATGTATTTATCCAGAATGCTTTTTAACACATATACAAAACATAGGCACTTGGTTTTATCAAAATTGGGATATTTTCCATATTGCTCTGCAACTTTTCTTCTCTCATGATACATTTCAAGCATCAATGTTGGTAGTAATTGAACTTTGCTATTTTTAATTCCTGCAGGGTACACAATTATGAGGATGCATCATTTGTAGAACCAATTTCCTAGGAATGGCCCAGTGTAATAAGTGTTCTTCGTGTGCCCTTGAACCGTTTAGACGCAGTAATGCTGGGGCCAGTCTGCTTACAATGAACATTTCGGAGGATCCCCTCGGGCTGACTTTTAACCTGTCTGCCTCAGCGTAGCTGACTGATTTTCAACTATGCTTCTCGCTCGGTCTGTGCCATACCCATCAGAGAGTGCATCCTACTCCTGGATTCCAAATTGCCCTCCAAAAGGCTGCGACAACTCATACCCAGAAACAGACCCCTTCCCCATCCGGGTGCCCATTCCCCTTCACTCTGGCCGGTGCCACATGTCATCAGGGGGTTCATCTTTTTCATGATGATTTTAAAGGACAGTCTCTGAATATGTCATGCAAGTTGCAAAAGTCCCTTATAACTCATATTTTAAAATTTTCTAGTGTCTTTTCACTTAGATATTTAAACTTCAATTTAGCTCAATCTGTTAGTATTGTCCTTTGTATATTCTAAGTTTTGTAACATACCAAGAATGGCCTCCCCACACCAATTATTGAACTAGTCATCTTTACTTTATACTTAAGGTTTTTCTTACACTTACAGCTGTAATCCACCTCCCATTTATTTAATAGTTTAATTTTGATATAATTTACATGCCATACAATTTACCCTTTAAAAAGCATGCAATGAAATGTTTTTTACTATATATATATATTGACAGGGTTGTGCAACGATCACCACACTCTGAATTCAGAACACTTTCATTATCCCCTAAAAGAAGTCCTGTCCCCAGGAGCAGTTGCTGTTCAATCTACCCCCCATCTCTCTGCACCCACTAGCCTACTTCCTATCTCTACAGATTTCATATAAAATGTGGTCTTTTTTGACTAGCTTCTTTCATTTAGCTTAATGTTTTCAAGGTTCGTCCATGCTGTAACATGTAGCAGTATTTTTTGCTGAATAGTCCATTGTATGGTTATGTCACAATTTGGTTAGCCTCTTGTCACTTGATAGACATTTGGGTTATTTTCACTTTTTGGCTATTACTATGTACATTGGCATATAATTTTTGTTTGGAAGTATGTTTTCAGTTCTCCTGGGTATATACCTAGGAGTGTGATTTCGGGTCATATGATAACGTTTAACTTTTTGAGGAACCGCTAAACTGTTTTCAACAGTGGCTACACCACTTTATGTTTCCACCGGTGATGTATGAGGATCCCAATTTCTCCACATCCTTGCCAATGCTTGTTATTGCCTGTCTTCTTAATTATAGCCTTTCCAGTTGTGTGAAGTTGTACTGTAGTTTTGATTTCTGCTTCCCTAATGACTCATAATATTAAGAGCTTTTGTGCTTATCGGCCATTTCTGTGTGCATTTTTTTTAAGAGACAGAGTCTCACTATGCTGCCCAGGCTGGAGTGCAGTGGCCATTCACAGGCATGATCTCAGTGTACTACAGCCTCAAACTCCTGGCCTCAGTCTTCCTGCCTCAGCCTCCTGAGTAGCTGGCACTACAGGCATGTGCCGCTGTGCCTGGCTACCATTTGTATATCTTTATTGGAGAAATGTCTCTTCAGATTTTTTTTTGACCATTTTTTGACTGGATTGTCTTTTTATTACTGTGTTGTAAGAATTCTTTACATATTCTAGATACAAATCCCTTATCAGATATATGCCTTGAAAGTAGATTCTCCCACTTTGTGGGTTTTTCTTTTCATAGAATGAACATTCCTTCTTCTGTTTTTGGAAGAGTTTGTGAAGGATTGGTGTTAGTACCTCTTTGAATGTTTGGTAGAATTCACCAGCTAAGCCATCGGGCCTGGGCTTTTCTTTGTGGGAAGTTTTAAAATCAGTTACTAATGACCAGGTTTATTTTTGTGTGTGATGTTAAGGTGGGACTCTGGCTTAATTTTTTTCTAAATAGCCAATTGCTCTAACACCATTTACTGAACAATCTACCTATTCCTACTAATTTTAAATGCCACAGAAACTTATTTGGACCATTCTGGATCTTGATTGCAACCTTACGCCCGACGAGGCACAAAGTGAATTTGCTTTACCAGTGGCTATAGCGGTAGGGCCTTGAGAAGGTCTTTGTCCTGTCGGGACGTGAGGTTGGAAAATATTAACAGACGGGACCAGGACGTGGATCATGACTTCCCTGCCATTGCTGCTGCTGTGTCTGTGTGGTCTGGACTGCGCACAGGACCCACCAGTGCCCCAAGGCTTTGTCCCCTAGGCTGGGAGCACATCCCTTGGGCATCTGCCTGCTCATACCATGACAGAGGGCCAGGCAAGGCCAGAGGACAGCACCCAGTGCGCTGACCTGGATTCTCCCTGTCTCTGCTGACTCTCTGGACTTTGGAGTCTGCTTCTTCTGCTGGGCCTACCCGTTTTTCCTGCCCCTCCCGGCACTCATGTTCTTCTCAGACCTTGGACTTGGCCTTGTAATGGCCTTTAACATCACAGCTTCCACCCTCCCCTCCGCCCTCGGGAACATTGAGTCCTGAACTCTGCTTTCTTTCAGATCCAGGGCAAAGACTACACTAATCAGCGACTCGTCACCCTCCAGCGCACACCTCTGCTCATCCCCGAGCAACTCATCCTGAGCCGGCCCACGACTGCTCATGACCCAGCCTGGACATGATGTCTCCCTCAGCCAGACACCCAGGAGGCAGGACCCTCTGCTCGATTCTGTCTCGTCCCCGCTCCCCTGATGCTATCACACACCATAGGTGCACGAGAAGCCGAGAAACGAGGTGGCTTAGAGCAAGAGTGAATGGTGAGAAGAGACCAGGACTTAGTC
>CAUYSK010044884.1:0-15903 GCA_963575035.1 Avahi laniger | reverse complement strand
GACAACACAGTGAGACTCTGTCTCAAAAAAAAAAAAAAAAAAAAGAAGGCAGGAAACATGTCCCACTTGAGGCATGTTTGTTTGAGGAAACAAAATAACAATCTCCAGAAATATAATAGATTCCTAAGAAGTGGATGTCTTTTCTTAAGAAAGTGGATTATTTGACAATTCAAAATAATCATGTTAAATATGCTCTATGAGCAAGAATAGAACACAAATAAGCAACAAAATCAGAAAAAATGTTGCCTGAAGAAAATGAGATATCAACAAAAAGATAAAAAATAACTGAACAGAAACTGTGAAGCTGAAGAATACAATAACTGTGTTGAAAAATTCATGAGAGAAGCACACCAACAGACTTAATAAAACAGAAGAAAGAATCCAAAAATTGAAAATATATCATTTAAAATGTTGAAACATGGAAGCAAAATTTTAAAAAACAGAATGGAAAGAAATAAATCTGGAGTATAGGACCTATTGAACACCATCAAGTAGACCAATATATTCATGAAAAGAGTTTTAGAGGCCAGGTGTGGTGGGTCATGCCTGTAATCCTAGCACTCTGCGAGGCCCAGGAGGGAGGATTACTTGAGCTCAGAAGTTCCAGACCAGCCTTGAGAAAGAGTGAGAATATTTTCTAAATAGAAAATATTATCCAGGTGTGGTGGTACATACCTGTAGTTCCAGCTACTTAGGAGGCTGAGGAAGGAGGATCGCTTGAGCCCAAGAATTTGAGGTTGCTGTGAGCTAGGCTGATGCCACAGCACTCCAGTCTGGGCAACAGAGTGAGACTCTGTCTCAAAAAATAAATAAATAAATAAATAAAGTTCCTTTTAATCTTACCACCCTAATATAATCATTCTTACAAATCTGGATACATCCTGTCTTTTTTGCTTTGCTGGGTTTTTCCTTTTCCCCCTTACCATATTTGGGATGTAATAGCAAAACGCAATAGATTGAGTGGCTTATAAACAATAGATTTTTTTTCTTAGAAACAGGGTCTTACTCTCTCACCCAAATGGGATGGAGTGCCATGGTGTCATCATAGCTCACAGCAACCTCAAACTCCTGGGCTCAAGCAATTCTCCTGCCTCAGCCTCCTGAGTAGCTGGGACTATAGGCGCGTGCCACCATGCCTGGCTAATTTTTCTATTTTTAGTAAGTATGGGGTCTTGCTCTTGCTCAGGTTGGTCTTGAACTACTACTGATCTCAAAGATCCTCCCTTCAGCCTGCCAGAGTGCTAAGATTACAGGCTTGAACCACGGCGCCTGGCCATGGCACTCGTTTTGTTTCTTTTCTTCTGAATTTCCTTCTATGTTCTCTTATTTTCTATTCTTCTGGATGAGTTTTAGAATTGTCTTGCCAATGTCATGTCCTCTCTCCTGATGGGGGATGCCGGAGTGGGCTGGCCCAGCGTCCTGGTCTCCTGTGCCTCCATAGCATAGGAGTGTGCGCTGGAGCAGCCTGCTCACACAGGGCATCAGAACAAGGGACCTGAGGTGAGTGTGAGAAGAACCAAGGGCAAGCTCCAACGCAGCTCTCCCAACCAGGGAAGAGAGGATTAAACCAGCCCCAGGGTGGGAGTGCAGTTGATTAGATCAGGAAGGTGGCAGGCATGGGCGGGGCCGGCTTAGATCTATGTAAGGCCTGCCGTCTTCCTCAGACAGCAGTGGTTTCCAGCTCTCTCCCATTGGATTCTTCCCAGGTATGAAAACTTGTTGAGTTGGAGGGATCTAGAACCTTCACCGCAGTGTACCTGGTTTCCCTGAGTGCTGGGTGCACAGAGGTGGTCTTGAGGGAGTGGTTGAGGGTGGCGTGTCAGAGGGTGGTGTGTGGCTTGGGATGATGGAGCAGGTCATGCTGGACAGTCAAGGAGGTTGTACTCTCCAGCCCTGCAGGTCTGTGAGTGCTGGGAGTGGGGCAAGGGGTGGTCCCCGCGTCCGGAGTAATGAGTGTGCCTGTGTGTCACTGAGCTCCCAATAATGGATGCCTGCTGAGAGCTTGGGTCTCATTTAGAAGGTGGGTCCACAGATCTATGGTTAGGCTTGTGAGAAGTTGGTAGAGTCGTGGTTAATCGGCTGGACCAGAAACTAATTTGTTCTTTGGGGAACATACTGAGGGCAAAACGTCTGCAAAATGGAGATAAAATTACCAGATAACTTAGGATTATTGTGGGAATTAGTGAGTGTTGAGGCTTGCAAAGTTTGCAAAGCAGTAGGTCTTGGCATTCTACCTGACATCATGTCAGCTGATATCGGTCATCTGCAAAATGCGGGTAATGATGGGATGGACCATATGGGTGGTTGTGAAGATTAAAGGAGATAAACCGAAACCCTGGGTTTAACCCTGGGCTGTCTTATGTCGTATGCCTCATTCTTGACAAATACGGTAATCTCCAGAGCCCCAGAGATATTCCATTTGCTCAGCAGGGCCTCTCTTTCCCCCTGTCCCAGGCAAAGAGGGGATGGGGAGGGGTCTTTGTAGCCTTTGGATACCTGTAGAATGGTTTCCAGGCTAAATTAAGTGGCCCTGCTTTTTCCTCTTGCTTCTGGGGGCTGAGGATGGGGAGAAGGGTAGATTCCTCAGGGTGTGTAGGGCCACCTCTCCCTTAGGGAGGTATCAACAAGACCCTTTTTTTTTTTTGAGTCTTGCTCTGTCACTCTGGCTAGAGTGCAGAGGTGTCATTGTAGCTCACCACGACCTCCAACTCCTGGGCTCAAGGAATCCTCCTGCCTCAGCCTCCTGAGTAGCTAGCTGGGACTATAGGCGCACATCACTGCGCTCAGCTAATTTTTTCTATTTTTAGTAGAGATGAGGTCTCTTGCTCAGGCTGCTCTCAAACTCTTGAGCTCAAGCGATCCTGCCGTCTCAGCCTCCCAGAGTGCTAGGATTACAGGCATGAGCCACCGTGCCCAGCCCACAAGATCCTATTAATGCAAGAGGGAATCACCCAGTTTAGGCAGGGGTGGCTATGAACGACTCTCTGGAAAGATGCAGAACAGTCTGAGGAGGGATGGGGGTGAAGGTGAACATTTTTCTGGCTGGAGCTCTCATCAGGATTGAACAGCATTTGCAAGCTGTGAGGTCAATAGCTTCAAAGAATGTTTAGTGACAAAAATGTTCACAATATAATATAGGGGAAGACAGGGAAATCAAGGTTTATGTATGAAGTGAGCAATTCTACTAACATCTCCATAGGCCATCTCATTTCCATGGCAGTGGTACCCAAATAACCTTTGTTCAGAAGTCTTCCCAGCCCTGTGCCACGTTTAAGTTCTTTTTCAGCTAAGATTCTGCCACTTTGCGGAGGGCAACCTGAAAATAGGAAGCCTTATTTTATTGTTGTTATTGTTGTTTGTTTGTTTTTTGAGACAAGGTCTCCGCTCTTTTGCCCAGGCTGGCATGCATAGGCACAATCATAGCTTACGATAAGATAGAACTCCTAGTCTCAAGTAATCCGCCCACCTCAGCCTCTCAATAGGAAGCCTTATTGAACCTGCAGATAAAAAATTGACTCGCCTTCAAGTACATAAACCTAGCAAGATGCAGCTTTGGTTCAATAGTGGAGAATTCATGCCAAGGCATCCTCAGGTTGGGGTGGGGTGGGTGGGTCACGTGTGACAACCATGTCACTCCGGATGTGAGTTTCTCTGGACCAACAGGTCCTTCTCTACAGTCACCTCAACGAAATTCCCACCTCCAACATTCTATGAGTTTTGCAAATCAGGCCCCCCACCTCCCAATTGGTAGCCTGTTGAAGGGTTCTGGCTGTGTCCACAGAGTGGTATTTTTGGTTAGGCTAGTTTTGTTATGCCTGGGAACTTGAAGGCTTTAGGGCAGGGCCTGCACTTTCTACTTTGCCTCAAGCCCTACGTTCCCCTATCAGCTATCAGCTGATCATCCATACCTTGTCCTGCTTGCACCGAGTTTTATTTTATTGTCACAAATATCCACTGAGTACCTATTGTGTTATCAGGCACTTGTTAGGCCCAGCGAACAAGACAACCCCCACCTCGAGGAGTTTATGGTAAACAGAGGATAGATACAGACAATGGAAAAAGTAAAACTTACATAATAATGTCATGGAGTAATACCTTTGAAAAAAAGGAAAACAAGGCATAGCTAGGGGCTACGTGGCCAGGGAAGCCCTCCCAGAAGAGGTAAGATTTCTTCCACCTCAGTCTTCCCTTCACTTCTCTTTGCCTCTTGCCTCTCACTTATGTTTGAATCAGTTGTACTTTGCATATGAGTTAGCTGCCTTAAATCCTTTTTGGGGACAGCATATATATGGGAAAATGCAGCCACCCATACACCACGATCAGAGGTAACCACTATGAGCGTTTTTTGTGTGTTGCTTTCCAGTATTTTCCTCTGCACATTTATATGCATATTTCAGCAAGGCTGAAAACAGCCTGTAATGACGTCAGTCCTGTATTCTGTTCCTTTAGCATTTCTCCCTTTAAGCCTGATCCTTTGAAGTCTAGTGCTTTCTCGTGGCTGTGCAACACATCACTTGACGTTTCTTGAGTTCCGGCCCTATCTAAGAGGGTAGATTCGCCGTCACTGGGCCTGGCTGAGCAATGCTGAGACTATCAGCGCTGCCACAGAGCCCTGAAGAAGCTCCCAGCGAAGGCAAAAGTTCAAAGTGGTTTCGTTCGGGGGTTATTTTTGGAGCCGCTTTCTCAGGCTTTTAGGATGCAAGCCAGTTTATGGACCCCTGTCCTGCAGCAGCTGCGGCCAGGAGAGAAAGCGCCGAGCCGCTTGCCCACCGGCCCCCAGGGGCGGGCACCCAAGTGAGCTGGCCCAGAACTCGGCTGTGCCTCTGCAGGCCCCACCTGGGTGGCTGAGATCCAAGCAGGCAGCATTTGCTGTCCCCACCTCTTTTCTGGCTTCAGTAACAAGCAGCTTCTTCCCGCCAAGGACTCTGGAGTGAGCGGGGCAAGGCTGGGGTTTTCCCATGGGTCTGAAACCCGTTTTCCCAGGCTGGGTGACTCACAGTGGGGCACTGAGCTGCGGGAGAGAAAGGGAGCCGGGGGCTCCTGGGTGCCTTATCATAGCACAGCCATGTCCCAGGGAGAGTGCCACCTCCCGCTCCTCCGTGGAATCTCTCTGCCACTCAGACTTGGTAAAGGACTTCAGCCCCAGGGAAGGGCGGGGCACCCGAGTGAGGGCCTGCGGACAAGCCGTCTATCCAGAGACTGTGTCTAGCGTCCGGATGAAGACTGGCAGTCCACAGACCTGCTTTCTTTGTCCTGCCCGTTTTTTTTTCCTCTTTTTTTTAAAAATACTTTTCTTACACAGCCCAAGTCATAGAAGCCTACCAGTATTTTTTTAATGGTGAATTTGACATAAAAACCTGGATATCTGGCTTTTCCAGAAAAGTCCAAAGATTCGACAGCATCAGACCGTATCTTATGCAACAACTGGAGCTGAGTAGTTTCCGCTCAGGCCGTTTCCTCCCCAGATTAACCCGGAGCCCACCTCTCTGTCCCCACACGCTGCCCACGTGTGTCTGAGGAGTGCTCCTGCCTGCCTGCTCCGGATCCTTATCTGTCCCCCACCTGCTAGGCAGGGCTGGCGGTGAGCTGCTGCTCCGGCGGCCAGCGGCGCTGTTTAAGATGCTTCCCTCTCCTGCCCCTCTCCTCGCCCCCACCACCAGAGGCAGGGGCAGTGGAGGGGCACGGGGGAAGGCAGGGAGCTCTGGGGAGGCCAAATCTCCCTAGGCTGCTGGAATCCTAGGAAATCAGAGGTCTTTTAAGAAGGAAACAGTGTGAGAGGACCCTGTTTTTGTGGCAAGAAGTGTGAGGTGGTAATGCAGGGGGTGGGCTGATGCGGGCACACTTCAGGGGGCAGAGGAAGGACAAGACTGGCCTGGTATAGGCCATGCCTCCCCTTAAACTGTCACTGTTGCTTGCTTCAGTACATGGAGGGTGCACTCTAGAAATTACGGGGATGTGGATCACCCTGTGTTCTACATGTTTAACGTAACGGTATGTATGCATATATATATATATATATATATATCGTGTGTATGCATATATATTGTGTATGCACATATACATTGATAGAGTCCAACTATCATATATTCATCTAACTTTACAGTTACAAAGCCCTTTTCTTATTTTACCTTACAAAATTTTCATTGCCCGCGAGTTAGGTAAGGCAGATCTGAATATTGCCCCCACTTAACAGGTGAGAACGGAGGCTCAGATTCGGTGGTTTGTCTAAACTGTAAGAGGCAGAAATAAATGGATAGGTGATTGAGTAACTTTGAATGTTTTTTTCTGATTCTAAAATTAGCGTGATGGATATGTATATATCCATAACGATAAAAATCTTACCCTCAGTTATCCCTGTGAAGGTGGGTATATGTCCTCTAATCCTTTTTTCTATCCAAATAAAACCTACAATTATCCTCTGCTTTTTCAGTGGTACCCCACTGGCTCATGGTTGGCTCAATGTGAGGATTTTATTTTGTATTTATGAAATAGTAAATGCCTTGTTTAGCCTATATTGCACCATTATAATATCTCTATGGGAAAAGGGTTGGAAGTTTGAAGTTGTTATACATTCATTTAAATTGTTGACAATTGCTTGCCACCGGAAGCATTACCTTTATCAGCATCCATATACGAAATGTTTTGGGGGGGGCATTAGGCACTCTAGGAGCTAAGGCAGCATGGAAGACCATTTGTAAACACTGTTGTCACACAGCCAGCTTTGTACAGATAACACACACCCACACACACACACATACCCTTACTTTTTTTCCATAACTCCACCCACATTGGGTTCCATAACTTTTTCTTTGGTAGCCATACACGGTGGGAATACAAGATGCCCTCTAGGCTGTCGGGAGATCTCTCTGTGTGTAGCAGCTGCTTAAGAGTCACTGGTATCTCTTCCTTTAGCATCTCCTCAGGCCTGGTGGACCCAGACTCAACAGAGGACGGCAGTGAGATTCACACCTCCTGGATGGCTCTTGGAATTAAGTACAGATCTGTGAGTTTTCCCTTCTTTAAAGCATGTCACCTTTTGATTTTGTTTAGTGATTTACTATCATTATTAACTAATCTTAAATAATGTGATCAAAAGTTATATAGTTTAGCTTTAAATTCTCATCATTAAAACTGTTTAAGTGGAAAGTGAAATAGATAATATCACAGAGGAATTTGGACCCCAAATCCCAATCCCTCAACCCAGGAAGAAACCATTTCTTTGGAGGTCTATTGTTGAAAAGAGATCATACTCTAACTTACGAGGTTAATAAACAGGGAGACAGTGGCTGAGGGCAGGGAAATGCTCAGCGAAGCTCTCTGAAGACCTGGCTGGTAAGGAGTGTCCATGTGAAAACCAGGGAGGAGAGTGTTCCAAGCACAGGGGAAGGCAGGAGCAAAGGCCCGAGTGGGAATAAGGATTGGAAGCAAGAAGGCTGGAATAGCAGAGGAAGCTGCTTCTTCTCTGCTCTAAGACCCCCCGCCAGGACCCAGGCTCTGAGGTGGGAGTAAGGAGCTGGTCTATGTGGGTTGCCCCAGGCCTCTATAGGACACCAGTGTGTTGCTCTTCCTATTATTATGAGATGTCTTTGTAAAGTGGGAGTTTAGTGCCAATGGCCTCAACTGTTTAGAACAAAGCCCAGCCCTAGGTAGTAAGAAAATGTTTCTGATGATCCAAAGTAGATGTTACTAAATCTAGGCAGCAAAAGAAAATAAAAGATGAATAGACCCACTAGACCTCTCAGGCTTACTTACTCTTTACTCACAGTTTTAATGACTTAGTTGAATGAATAAATGAGGAACTATTTTCTTCATCCACAACAGATGAGAAATAGCAAAATAATACCGACGCTGGATGACGATGATGATGGTGATGATGGTAAAAGAGGGGAAGTTATTGGTACATAGAGTCGTAGCGATAACGCGAGTGCCTATGACAGACCTGACTGCCAACAGCACGCAGCAAGGGAAGAAGTGGAAAAATGACACACACACAATTTAAAAACAGCATAGCTCCCCGGGTCCACTTAGGATAGAAAAACAGCCAGAGACACTTAAGGAATTTTGGGATTGTCATTGGATTTTGTAAAGTGATCATAGGTCACTGGGTGATTGTTAAATTTGGTTTGGTCCCGGCAGGAAAATGTGTGACCTCTATTTTAAGTTTATCATGGAGTCGGTTAAACATTCTCGTGACACCTAAAAAGTTAGGCTTATTCTAGAGGGTTTTCCTGTAGGAAACTGAATTCTAAAGATGGTGACGGAGAAGGTAGATTTTGGTTGAAAGCACAGGTGCTGGAGCCGGACCACCTGGGTTTAAACCACTCACTGTGTGACCTTGGGCAAGATACTTAGTGTGGTTGTGCCTCACTTTGTTCTTCAGTAACATGGTGATGACAAACATACCTCGCACATGGCGGGCAATGTGTAAGTGTTAGCTGTGCTAAAGGCTAGCAGTCAAGTGACAGAGCCAGGAAGCTTCCAGAAGCTTCAAACTTGGTGGTGTAACAGAGCCTACACTCTTCACTGTACCTTTCACCCACATACCATCCGATTTTTAGAACTGTTTGAGTGTGAAATATTCATAGGAAAAAAGTACACAGAGTTAGTACCACTCATGGATTCACCACAAAGCAAACGACCACAGCTAAGGAGGACCTTGTCAGTGCCTCAGAAACCCCTCACACCCTGCAATCTTCCTCGTCCCCAACACAAGGACTTCTGTGGTAAGCCCTTCCTTCCTTCCTTCATAGCTTGACCATTTCAGCATGCGTTTCCCGAACACTAAGATTTCATTTTGGCTGGTTTTGAAATTTTATATAAGTGAAATCAAACAATATGAAGTCTTACAACTGGCTTTGACTTAACATTACATGTGCGAGACTCATCCACTTAGTTCCATGCAGCAATAAATTGTTCATTTCCATTGCTGTATATTATCTGGCCAACTTTCACTCTAGAAATGGTGATTTCATAATAGTATTTCATTATATGATATGAGTGTTTGACAGTTAAGACTCCCTTTCTATTAATGGAAGTGGACATCCGAGCTGTTTCCAGGGCTGTGCTGTTTTAGGCATTTTCCTGGTGAATGTATGTACACATTTCTCCTGGGTATATCCCTGGGAGTGGACATTTATATATCTCTTTCCACTCTGGTTTGCCATTTCACTCTCTTAAAAGTGTCTTTTTCTTTATGATTAATGTGCCTTGTATCCTGTGTAAGAAATCTTTTCCTATCCTGAGTTTATGAATATTTGCCTACATTGTCTTCTAGAAGTTTGATTGTTTTGCCTTTTACATTTGGATACATTTTTGTGTGTGTGTATGGTGTGAGGTAGGGGGTCAAGTCTCATTGGTTCCCACTTGGCTCTCCATTTATTGTAGATCATCTTTACCCTACTGCTCTACAGTGATTCTTATAAATTAAGCATTGGTGTATGTTCTGGGTTCCCTATCATTTTTTATTCCACTCATATAAGTCCTCTGGGTAATAAATATCCTCTATAAAGGAAAGGATTATAAGAAAATAGCGGAAAATTTGATTTGTGTGGGTGAAATTTGGTAAGATTAGTTTGGGTTAAGATCTTAACTCTGCCACCTACTAGTCCTGTGGTACTGGGGTAAGTTGTTAATTTCTTTGGGGCCAGTTTCTTAGCCTTTATATATAATTAATAGAGGAGCTATAAATATTAATGACTTTATGTGAAGTGTTAGAACAGTATTTGCACATGGTAAGTACTCAATGAGTCAAAACTCATTTGGTGCCAAAACCTAACCTGAATTGATATAAAAAAATCAAATTTATTCCACTTAGTATCAATATCTGTACAATTTTACAGTAAAAACATCAATGAGTTTGATTGCAGGGTGCTGTCCCTCTTACTTTCTAAAAAATTGAAAGTTCTAAATTCTGAAACAAATCTGGCCCCAGGGGCTCAGTAAGGGTTTTAGCGCCTGTATTAGTTCATAGTTATGTAGCCTCAGGCAAACTCTCAGTGGCCTCTGAGTCTCAATTTCCACATTAATGACACCATTTGATCTATTAAATTCCACTAGAACAATAGACATAAAAAGTATGCTGTGATGAATTGGAAAAATGATACACATTTCTGATGAATGAAAATATTTTAGAAGTTTGCATGTAAACATTGGTTGTACATTTGAAATACCAAATAGTGGGAGTATTTTGTATCTGAGATGAATTAAAATGGGAAAATATTCTTCAACAAATCATGTTCCCCTAAAGGGAGAGATTTATAGAGTGACAGACACAGATACAGACACCATGTACCTTTCCTCCACACTTTGTACACAAAGTAAGACAAAAACTACAATTCAAAACTAGAATCAAACAGCTAGCATTCATAATCTATTAGCAAAATCCATACACATTAAGGAAAAGTTGTCTGGATTATGTTTTGCCTTTTTCATAGGAACATAAAAGGGAGACCTTTCTCTTTCCAAGTTTTTCAAATTTCAGTCTCTCCACGTTAGCTCCCTGATGGGAATGATAGGAAGGCAGTTAGGCCTGTGCCCCACATGAAAGCCCAGAGTCACTGGGGGAGAGGGGGCCCATCTGATGGATGTCCAATTAACACCAGCTCCCACGAACCCCCAAGCTCAGGGCAGAGCAGGATGTTAACTAAAAGCCGTGGTTTACCAAACCTGGGTCAAGCTCACGGAGAGTGGTGAGAGCAGACCTCTTCCCCTTCTCCAGCTCGGCCAATGCAGCCCAGGTGGGGTCTACAGGGCACCTTGCCCAGGCCTAGAGGCAGAGCTGAGCTCAGTGAACACGGGCCGTGCAGCGGATTCCTGTCACCAGTGCAGACTCTGCTTTAGAAAGCACTCATCGCAAAGGTGCTGGTTGACCGCTGTCTTGCAAGGGTTGGCACTTCTGTCCAGCACCCACTAGCAAAACCACCATCCCTCTAACGACGGCAGCCCAGGCCGATTTGATTTCTCCAATGGCCACTCTCCAAATGGTATGTCTTGGCCATTAGGCTTGTGTAAACAGCACTCAAGGCTGTAGAATAAGGAGTCACAAAGTTCCAGATGAGTCTACTCCAGGCTTCCCAGCCATCTTCTGCCAACATCAGAGGTTCCCTGTGAAAACTAGAATGATTATCATGTACTGAGTACTAATTATGTGCCAAGTACTGTTATGTGTGCTTGAAATCTATCAGCTTATTTTACTCTTAACAGGGACCAGTATTCCCACTTTACACATGAGCAGACGGAGACAGGGAAAGCAAGGGAGCAGAACGGGGAATTCATTTCATGGGGTTTGGCCCCAGAGTCAGTGTGCTTAACTGTGGACTCTTCAGCCCCAGAGAAAGCTGGATCCTGCGGTTCCTGGAAGCAGAGGTCCTGCCTTCTTCCCCTTGCACAGTGGAGAGAACGCTTAGTTTTGGAACGAAACCTGCTAGTTGCGATGAAACACTTCTGCTATTAGTTGTGGGCAGCCGGGCAACCAGTAAGCTGGCCAAGCCTCACTTACCCCAGGTATAAAACCAGGACAGTGCAGCAGAGGGAAAGGGCCCAGCTTCCAGAATAAGCCCAGGGTTTGCTACTCCACCAGCTAATCCTGTATCCTGTCCCTAACCCCTTAAACCTCGGATAGAGAGGGAGGCACTCTCAGCCCCAGGGAAGGCTTTTGTTTGCACTTTGGAGACAATGTCTGCCCAGCAGTGCCCAGCACTAACTGGGCGGTAGCTGTTGTGACAAGTAAGCATCAGCATGGGCTCCTGCCGGGACAGATCCTCCCTCACAGCCAGGACAGAGAAAGACGCAGGCACACACAGGGACACCCAGCTGCAGGGCAAGATGTGAAATAAATGCCCAGGTTCGCCAAACTCCGCACAAGCTCAGGAGACCGTGGCAAAAGCAGCCCCGTTCCCAGAGCCCAGCCTGGACAATCCAGCCCTTTCCCATGGCAGACCCAGAGCCCAGCTTGCCAAGTGCTAGCTGCGGAGTCCAGACTCCCAGGGCAGAAAGCACCCCCAAAGACTGATAAGGCCGAACAATCCTGGCTTTGTTTTGGAAGGATTTATCCCTGAGTTTGCAACTGGCTTTTATCTGTGTCTCTACGTCTCTGACCTCTTAGAAGATTCAGGCTCGGGGGAGAGGGAGGCAGGGGACAGGGAGCCCAACTAGCCCCTGATTGCCGGGATTTCGTGCAGCCGGACTTGGGGCGGGGCAGGTGCGCGCCAGCCCGGACCAGGGCGCGCGGGGCGCCGGGCCACTCGGGCTGTGGGGACCCTCAGCTTTCGCCCCGCAGCCCCGCCGGCCGCCGGTCTTTCCTCCGCGCAGCGGGCGAGGTCACGATGGGCTCATTAAGCAGCCAGGTAGGCAGTGCCCCGGCGGCAGCAGGCGGTCCTGGAATGTGCGAGGGGCGT
Organism: Avahi laniger; assembly: GCA_963575035.1. Lineage (NCBI taxonomy): Eukaryota > Metazoa > Chordata > Mammalia > Primates > Indriidae > Avahi > Avahi laniger. Next base: position 3,508 of record CAUYSK010044884.1, on the reverse strand, counting down.
GATGACAGCGGCCGGCGGCCGCTTTGCGCAACACCTTCGCCATATATACCCGCGGCGCCGCGCTCTACCTGGCGCCGCCACTCCGGCACCTGCAGAGGCAGCGCGGGTGAGTATCGCCGCTTCCTCCTCTCCTCGCTCTTTCACGAACCTTCATTTACTTCTAATGGACTTAATTCCTTTCCATAGCCCTCCATACTGACCTCAAAGAACTTGGCTAGCTTTGGGCTGTAGAAGAGAAAAAAAAGTAAATATACCTTTCCCGAATTGTCAGATTTTTTATTCTTAAGGGTACTGCTGTTGCTGTTATTACAACTTTTATCACTGTAGTTACTACTGACAGTGTTACTAATCAGCCACACCAGGGGAGTCTAAAATTATAGATGTCTGGAGAGTCCTGGTTTGGAGAGGAAGGCCCAGGTGATAGAAGGTACCACCTAGGAATCAGGACCACTGGGCTCTTTTTGGCTGGATCACTAACTAGCAGTCTGACTTCTTGCAGGTCCCTGTGAGCCCCCGGGCTGCAGTTTTTTCCTCTTTACAGAACGGGGAATGGGACCATCTCAGGGTCTTTCCTGACTTGAAAATTCTAGGTTTGTTGTGGCTGCCCTGTGATGCGATGCACCCCCCACCCCCAGTGTGACTGCCACGTGCTACGGTGCTTGTTTGCAGAGTTGTTTATCTAAGGTGACTAAGAGACAGTCCGAGCTTGCTGTTCCCATCAGGGCAGGTGGCCATCAGCAAAGTCTGGGGAGAACAGAACCCACATTTTCTGCTTTCATAGCCAGAGGGTACCAGGGGTTGGTCTGGGGAAATGACTTATGAAGAGAGGTGCACTTGATTGTTGAGGGGGACAGAGCATCTTCAGGCCAGAAAGAAGGGGGTGTCTGGGATGGAGTTAATTCAGGTTCCCTGGGGCAGATGCCTGTCCCAGGTGACAGCCACTGTGGTGCAGAGAGTTGGAATGTCTAGTTTTCCTTCTGAGGAGGTAGCTTTCTCAAACATGTTGGTTACCTGAAGGCAGCTTGTAGATTTCAGCACTTAGAATCTCCTCTTCTCCCTGTTTGGGTTCACCAGGAAATGTCACTAGTAGCCCGAGTTGCTCTGGCCCTTGTTTGTCTTCCGAGTTGCTCCGGCCCGTTTGTCTTTTTTCCCTTCCCTCTTGTGCTTGCAGTCCTTTCATTTGTCCTGTGTTGGGTGTTCCTGGAAACGCTGTGTGTGTAGAAGAGACCATTGTTTCAGATTGAGGCTGAATTGTCCCGTGCCAGCTAATAATGGTCTTTTCTCTTTTTGTAATTTTGGAATGGGTGGCAAGAAGGACATGCTTTGTAAAAGGTTCGGACAAATTGCCCCCTCCCCAAAAGCCCTCCCCAAATTGCTCAACCATCTCATTGAAACAAGTCCGCACTGGTATGAGGATGGGCATCTGGGTTATTGCTGTCAGACACAAAATGGACACAAAAATAGCCTGAACTCAATTTAATGAAGAAAACAGCCTCTCAGGATTGGAGTGATTTGGAATAAACTGGATTTTAATACCATTTTCAACCATCTTCCACCCCGCCATCCTCAGCCACACCCCCAGAATGGGGGTGCCAGTGGGGAGCAGTCTGGACCTCCCAGGGAATTAATTCATCTCAGTGGATTAAAAAATGCAGAAGTGCGAAAAGAGGGCCACAAAAAGATTGCAATGTGTTTAAGATGTTTATATTTACAAATTTTACCCCTTTAACACCCCCAAGACAATGCCAAATAATTGATATAGTTGCCAATTAATTACAGGATTTATTTTAAAATATTATAAATACAAATTGAAGGTGCATAGTGGGGATGTGGTTTGGTAATAGGTCCCAAGTTTAAAGTGGTAGAATAATTTTTTTAAAAAAAGAACTAGTATATTTCATTAAAAGTCTAAACTCTGGCTGAGCATGTGGCTCATGTCTGTAATCCCAGCACTTTGGGAGTTTGAGGCAGGAGGATCCCTTGAAGGCTAGGAGTTCAATACCAGCCTGGACAACATAGCAAGACCCCATATCTAACCAAAAAAATGTCTAAACTGAAATCATCTGTCGATGTGAATCCCAGGCCAATTGCATCCTTGTCTCCTCTGTTTCTGACACTCCTCCCTTCCGTCACTACCACCACCATGTCTTTAGGAGATTATTTTTCCTTGTGATGGCTAAAGGAAGTTAAAGAAAAGTAGCTATTGCCCTCTTGCGGAGTTTTTGAAATCTTAGGTCCTTCTTTCAAAGTACAAGAAAATTTATTGGGCAGACTGAGCACTGGACTTCATGAGTTTGAATTGTCTTTGAAGGTGTGGTGTCATGTGACTTTAAGCAATTAATTTCCCCGTGCCTCAGTTTCCCCCTTTATTAGAATAATGAGGATACTGTTGGTACCAAAGGATAAATATATGAAGTATATTACATGGATACATAAGTGCTTAGAAGATTAAATGAGTTAAAATTTGTGTACAGGACTTACAACAGTGCCTGGCACAAAGCTGTCGTTTGGTGGCTACTGTGTGCCAGAAGCTATCCTGTGTGCTGGGGATACAGTGGTCATCCTCCCTGTGCTCGGGAGGCCACCACCTGGCTGGAAAGTGTGTGTGTCCCGGTCCCTCCACAGGCCCATTTTCCTGGTCCTCTCCCCACCTCTTCAGGTGGCCTTGGGTTGCTGCTTCTCTGAGCAGGTCCCGGTTGGAGAAGCCCAAACAATGCAAACGTAGGGGCTGGGTGACTGCCAGGTGCCCTGCATTTCCCTGCTTCCTAAGTCCAGGTCCAAGACGAGCCAAGAAGTTTCTTCTCCTTGGCCTTCACATAAGAATAAGAGCTCCTTTTGTCACTGGGTGCCCGTGTGGTGCAGGAAGTGGAACAAGTGTGTCAGGTGCACAGGCAGCTCGATTGCAGAGGCCAGTGCAGGGAGCAGGGGAGCAGATGTGTGGTCACTCAGGACCCAGGGGCCTGATCTCCTTGCTGGGCATTAGGACAAAGATGGCAAATGGATGACTCTTCCCTTCTGTGCTGCTTCTGGCAGGTAGCAAGAATGTGCTGGGGTGTGTCCCGTGGGAAGGCAGGGAGAAGACACAGCAGGCAACAGACTATGGGGATGGGAGAGTCTTTTTTTTTTTTTTTTGGAGACAGAGTCTCACTGTGTTGCCTGGGCTAAAGTGCCGTGGCGTCAGCCTAGCTCACAGCAACCTCAAACTCCTGGGCTCAAGCGATCCTTCTGCCTCAGCCTCCCGAGTAGCTGGGACTACAGGCATGCATCATCATACCCAGCCAATTTTTTCTACATATTTTTAGTTGTCCGATTACTTTCTTTCTATTTTTAGTAGAGACGGGGTCTCACTCTTGCTCAGGCTGGTCTTGAACTCCTGAGCTCAAACGATCTGCCCGCCTCGGCCTCCCAGAGTGCTAGGATTACAGGCGTGAGCCACCACGCCCGGCCAGATCAGAATGTTTTTGATGAAAATGTAGCATCCAATTTGGACAGGATGTCATTGTAAAAT